>CM030846.1:12028843-12108843 GCA_018105865.1 Metaphire vulgaris
CAGAGCTTTTTTGCAAAAAAATCCGGAACGCAATAGTCGGCGGTAAGTTGTCAACAAGTCTTGGCGGTCGTACAATAATTATTATAATTGTTTGGACCATCGATAAAAATAAAATGTATGCTAAGAAAATTGAAAACGAAATGGCAATTAGATATACTGTAATTCAAACGTTCTACTTTTTAAACTTAATGTTGCAAAAAAAATTAAACCAGTCCAGATTTTCCGGAACGCCTTTCCTCCTTGTTCCAGTGGCGGCTCCACGGGGGGACTCAGGGGTCCGTGCCCCCCTTTTGAGTGCCTGCCCCCCAGTGGCCCCCACTGTTTTGACCCTATACTTATGCTACATACATAACAACAAATGGTTGGCCCCATGATTAGAAGTTGCCACCCCAACGGCCCCCCACTTGCCAAATCCTAGAGCCGCCACTGCCTTGGTCCGGCACAAGGAAGCCCTGATTTCGAGTATTATATACTTTGAAACCTTGACGTTTTGCTAGGCTAATATGCGTCAACAAGAAAAAGATTAATCGCTGTTTTCCGGAAGAATTGGGATTGCATGAGCGACGACAGAATTAACTAAAACATAGGCGTATACTGTGTGTGTGTGTGTGTGTGTGTGTGTGTGTGTGTGTGTGTGTGTGTGTGTGTGTACTATTGCGACAAAAAATACGGGATTAAGGGATTATGAGAGATATGGAATATAGATATACACAATTTACTGTGCGAGGGGAATGCATGCATGTATGTACATGTATATATATATATATATATATATATATATATATATATATATATATATATATATACCCCCTGCACACGCACACACACACATTATATATATATATATATATATATATATAGAGAGAGAGAGAGAGAGAGAGAGAGAGAGAGAGAGAGAGAGAGAGAGAGAGACAGACAGACAGACAGACAGACAGACAGAGACAGAGGCAGAGACAGAGACAGAGAGAGTGACGGAGCGAAAGAGAAAGTAGAGAAGGAGAGGGGAGAAAGGTAGGGGAGAGAGGATAGAAAGAGGTATAGTGAAATGAAAGGTGGAGAGAGAGGTAGAGAAAGAGGGGAGAAAGTGAGAGAGACTAACGGTGAGAGAAAGAGTCATAGGTTCAGATTTTAAATCCGCGAGAAAGCGACGTAGGTCTATTTACCCGATGAGTGACGTCACTGATCAGTCTCAATCCGTTCAAATTGATTGAGCGAAGTCGTCGTCATTGGAAACTAAGTGCGAAATTTCGAGCACGACGACGACGACGACGACGACGACGACTGCTCGGTAAACGCATTACTTCCTATTGCTTCGCCTTCCTTCCTTCCTTCCACCGCCCGAGACAGGCACGAGAATCATTCCGACTCACTGTATACGAGACAAAAAGATTAAAAGATATTAAAACCAAATGTCACGAAAGTCATTTAGCACGTGACAGCCGAGTTGTGAAAAAGTAACTGTGCAATTATTCTCTCTCTCTCTCTCTCTCTCTCTCTCTCTCTCTCTCTCTCTCACGCACACACACACTCATCAGTGTTTAATCTAGGCCTTTCCGGGGGAAAATTGCCCTTTCTCCCCGGAAATTTCAAATTCGCCCCGGAAATTTTGGAATACTACATGGACTAACAGCGGCCCCTAGCAGAATTCGCCCCGGCTTTGTCAGTCCCCCCCCCGGAGTACAGGAGTCTAGATTAAACACTGACACGCACACACGCAACTCTGAATGCACCGATCACGCAGGACCAATGCCTTCTACGACATCTTCACGAGAGTCCCTCGGAGTCAATTCAACGAGGTCAGACATTTCCAGTGGCGGCTCCAGGATTTCCTGGTAGGGGATGAAATAAATTCATAGGAAGTTGGTGGGGTTGGGGGTGGAGTGAAAAGAGAGGAAAAGAATCAATAAACTTTGCCGAAAAAAAAAAAAGCTGACAAGCAAAAACGGCAACTTTTCCCGAATTTTACTAGACTTTTACCCAAAAATAGGTTCACAAGCAAAAAAAGAAAAAATGTCACCCGCAGTTTTTCAGTTTTCCCCGTCATTTTACTTGACTTTTACCCAAAAATAATTTGACTAGCAAAAAAAGTCCGGTGGGGATGCATCCCCACTCATCTCCTACGAGGATCCGCCACTGGACATTTCCATCATTTCGGCTTACAACAGGTCTCAACCAGTGCTTAATCTAGACTCCTGGACTCCGGGGGAAACTGACAAAGCCGGGGGGAAACTGACAAAGCCTGGGGGAATTCTGCTAGGGGACTGCTGTTAGTTGATGTAGTATGTCAAAATTTCCGGGAGAATTTGAAATTTCCGGGGGGAAATTGCCATTTTCCCCCGGAAACGGTCTAGATTAAACCCTGGTCTCAACCAGTGTTTAATCTAGACTCCTGGACTCGGAGGGGAAACTCAAAAAGCCGGGGAGAAACTGACAAAGCCGGGGGGAATTCTGCTAGGGGCCTCTGTTAGTCCATGCAGTAGGCCCTATTCCAAAATTTCCGGGGGGAATTTGAAATTTCCGGGGAATGGGCGATTTTCCCCTCCGGAAACGGTCTAGAATCTAGATTAAACCCTGGTCTCAACTCTCCAAAATGCAGCATCTAAAGAATCAGCGGATGGAAATCTCAAGAAATACAGTAATAGTAGGCCTATTTATAGCCGAGGATACTTTATACCCGAGTTCGTTATAACGAAGTTCTGCTACATGTAAGCTCCTGTAAAGAAACCTCTAAGCTTATATGTTTCGAGGCTTATCTGCTTGGATAAGGACAAAGAGCGGTCCTATCTATAATAGACCTACATATACCACTGAGTGCTTCAGTCAGCTATCTTCCGTTCAGCTGGTCTTTAGTTTTTGGCCTATCAGGTGCTTGTAACCAGCTGCCAATGCTCTCGGGGGGGGGGGAGGGCAACGCGCAGACGAAAATGCGCAAATATTTTGCGTTCGCGACCTCTATGCATACATTGAAGAGATCGCGGGCCAAATAGTAATACGAGAAAATTTATTTAAAGGACAACGACGACGACGACCAAGCCCGTACGAAGTGGGGGTGCAGAGGGTGCAGCTGCACCCCGTGGAAATATTAGGGGTGCAGTGTACCCCCTGGAAGAAGATGGTCTGCACCCTGTCTGCGCCCCCTTTCAGCTGAAATTGGCCCAAAAATTGCCATAAATTGCCAAAAAGTCACAAAAAATCGCCAAATTGCCAAAAAATTTAAATCGGCCCAAAAATTGCCAAAATTTCCAAAAATTTGCAAAAATTATCTCGCCCCAAGACAAGTGTGAAATGACGCTACTGCTTTTAGCTGGAGAAAATCTTCAGCCCCTGCTGAAAATTCGTTCCGATGGGCCTGACGACGACGACGACAATGGATGTACGGCAGCAGAAACACTGACACACCCAAGACGAGAATGAACAATCAAGGACTCATTAAGCAAAATCCATCGCATGTTATATTCGCCGGAGACGGTCTTATAATCGCACAAAGGAAAAAAGGAAAAAGAAACTCGGATTATAAAAAGAAGACAAAGGCGCAGAGAGAGAAACAAAGAAATTATATAATAATAATAATAATAATAATAATAATAATAATAATAATAATAATAATTTGGTGAGCAGAGGAATAGGAATTCTGTTTGGAGTGCGAATTTCGTATTCCATTAACTGTTCTGCCTTGTCCTGCCATGTTCCCCCTCTCCTTCTTTGCCTCCTTCCCCTTTCTTTCTCCCTTTCATTTTGTCGCTTATTTATACGCGCCTTTTTTGCTTGTAGGTTTTCGCCAGACATCGTATATATGCATGTATGCATTTCGGACAGCTTATACAATGCCGTAACATAAGACGAGGTCGAAAAAAGAGGCGCTGTCGACAAATTTGTCGCGCCGATGTGGAACGAATGTTGACGGTTTTGAGAGTCCGCTTGGAATGAATGGTCATCGCCGCCCTGACGAATACGGTGGCGACTTCGTTAGAAAGCGGTCCTACTCCGCAACAGTGGCGGCTCCAGGATTTGGTAAGTGGGGGCGGGCCGTTGGGGTGGCAACTTCGAATCATGGGGGCCAAACATTTGTTGTTAGGTACGTAGTATTAAGTATATAGGGTCCCAACAGGGGACCACTGGGGACCAGGCACTCAATGGGGGGCACGGGACCCGGGCCCCTCCTGTGGAGCCGCCACTACTCCGCAAGAAAACCGTTCACAGCCCCGACAGTCAACGCAAACACGGAGGAAGGAGGCGTTGAAGTTCCGCCGAAGCGTTGAAAGGAAATCGCCGCATACACTGTGGCATGATCGGGCGGCGAATTCCTGAGAAACAGTGTTACATGCAGACCGGACGGTGGGGGAGGGCGGAATTCTCCCAAAATCTTGGACTCTCCCAAAATCGCAACAATGCGATGACAATTTCTCACTTTCTCAGTTTACCAATACAATAAATCTGTATAAAAATTCAAATATTCTTAATACTGTTGATATCCATAAACAACAGACCTCAACCTTCATGTTTAAATATACTAACAAACTTTTACCACTAATTTTGTTTAAAAATAAATATTTTAAAAATATTAAACAAACTACATACTCCACAATGTAAGAATTTATTATAATCAATATGCTATTTCTTTTGCAAAAACTAGCATCAGATGAATAGAATATTTACTATAAAACTGTTTGGACCACGAATCTGGAACGCTCTCCTCCCTTTATAGGTCTAACTAATATAATAAACTTAAATGAATTTAAAAGAAACTTTAAACAATATATACTACTTTCCAAATAATAAACTTATCCAATTAGGCCCGAGCTTTGATTCACCTTTGAGGTACGGGCGGGGCTCAAGGTGACAAAAGTGTAATATAACACGATATTAAATACAATATTCATTTGTCTCAAAATCAAATAAATTTCATTAATTATATTTTAAAAATATTTTCTTAACTGTTCCATAATTACAATTTTTTATTACAGTTGAGCTGTAGCCATTGTATAATTGTCAATAAAATATTAATATTTTGTTTCTTTTAGGAAAAGAAGAGGAAAAAGCAAGACTAACGAAATATAAACTTGAATTTATTAAAAACTTAAAACCTTCCTAGGCCCGTAAAAGTCATTTGCGCCCGTAGCCCGTAGCAACGGGCCCAACCTGCTTACAATTAAAATCATTGATAGCTCAATGACATACAGTAGGCCCTATGTTGATTTTGTCTGCTAATTATTATTATTATCCATACTTAATTCATACTACATTTTAGACCGAAACCTTTAATTCCTTCACTATCTCCTCAAGCCTTTAGGGCTAAAACCTTCCTATTCATAGCAAAACAATTGAGCCGCCTCATTGATACACTGACCTTTGCCCGACCGACAACCCACATTGTCTATGGCTATTTCAAGAAAGATTAAGCGTATAAGAATAAGCAGCTACTACTGTACTACAGTATACTTTACAAAGCGCTCTATAAAATTACTTATTTAGGGTACCTCCCTGTGTGAACATTGTTTCCCTTTTGGTATCTATTGATCCCAACTTATGTGTTCAATAAGATATGATATAAATTTCTTAATAAGATATATTTTTTGTTTTTCTCCTTGATAGTAACTTAAGACATATAATTAACTCTTTTCTGTTCTTAAAATTGACTGCTAAATATTAGTTACGATGCTTTTGCTTTTTGAAGAAATGAAGAAGTTAACTGTTATTCATTACTTTACTACTATATATGTTATAACGACATATGTATTCAATTATGAGTTGGAAGCAATAGACTTTACTTTTTAACTATGACGGGCAGGGTTTTTGTGCCGGAACGAGGCGGAACGGTGTTTCAAAAATCTCAAGACTGGTTTAATTTTTATTGCAACATTAAGTTAAAAAATAGAACGTTTGAAATCAGAGGCGGATCTAAGGGTGCAGGAACAGATGTGTTCCGAGGTGGGGCGCCAAAATGGTTTAAGGTAGGATGTTTTACGGGTGATGACCTTTTTGCTTGTGGTATTCGCGATTTTTAAATAATAAAGGGGCGCCAAAATGGGCAGAACGGCGCCCCATTTTCCTCTTATGATTTTCGTCGAGTTGAGGGGGCGCCATCAAAATAGAACGTTTGAAATATATCTAATTTTTCGATTTTCTTAACATACACTTTATTTTTATCGATGGTCCAAAAATTAGACTAATTGTACGCCCGCAATTATGGTGTGTTGACAACTTACTGCCGACTTTTGCGTTCCGGAAAATATTTTTTTACAAAAAAGGCCGTGCCATCACCACCACCCACAGAACTGCCATAAATCCCTCCATGGCAGAGGGAGGAAAGTGTATGCAACGCTGCTGCTGCTGCTGCTGCTGCTGCTGCTGCTGCTGCTGCTGCTGCTGCTGCTGCTGCTGCTGAGAGCCTGTCTTCCGCAGAGAAGAATCCGTCGCCGAAACTTGACAGATCCGACCGCAGATGGGAACTCGAGGCGAGGAAAGACAGCCGTTGAAATGTAGGCTAGTCGCCTGGAGAGACGACGCGACGTGAAATTTTCGAGTCTGTGTGTATCTAGTCGAGAACTCTACCGGCCGCGGTCGACAGAACGGCGACCGATTCAAGATGGCTGTCGAGACGTTTCGACCGACGAACGACCGAAATCGTACAAATCTACACAGAAAAGGGCGCAGCAGAAAGCGGCTCTCCGAAAACGACCAGAACATCACCGAAAGCACATTTAGCGCAAGAAAACGAGCGCAAGTTGTCGGGCAAACTGCCAAATTACGGCGATATTTCGTGACACGAGCAGTCGCGGGCAGCCGGCATGCAGCCGGAAGTCGCCAAACCGGAATCTTCGCATATCGCCATGATGAGACTGAGAAGTAGCAAAACTAGCAATCAACATTTTGGTTTGGTTTAGGAGGAGTAAGTAAGTAAGACGAATTTTCTATAGCGCTGCCCAGGGCCGCCGAGAGAAATTCCGGGCCCCGGAACAAAAAAATTTGCGGGCCCTTAAGAAAAATTTATCAAGTCTCCGAAAAAACTGACAAGCAAAAAAACGTTGTCAATTCTCAAAAACACCCTGACAAGCAAAAAAACAAACAAAAAACCAACCTTATCGTCACCGGATCTCGGCCCCTGAAAACTCCATGGGCCCCAGTACAATGTACCGGCTGCACCCCATAGCTTCTCCTCAGGCTTGGCGCTGCCAGAAAGCTTAGCGCAGTGCACCAGCATATTCACGAACGCTCAATCTCCCCCCACCGCAGATCCGCCTCTGGTATTAGTGGACCGAACTAAATACGCCATTAGGCTTAAACGCAATTTAGTCCACCGTTAGACCTAAACGCAATTTAGTCCACCGGTGTGGACTTTGTGCAGAACACGAAAAGACTGCATTCACGTGGTTGTCGGGTGATTAGTGAGACACTGCTGTTTACTGTAACACTGCTGTTACAACTACCGGCTACGTCTACGGCAGCAGCAGCAACAGCAGCAGCAGCAACAGCAGAGGCGTGCGGTGTGGAGGCGGCAGAAACTCGCGATGCGCGTTCCAATCAGGAAAACCAACAATCGATCGATCGTAATTTGTCTGATGGATTGTGCAGATTGAAGTCGAAACGCTGTGCGCGAATCTGGGCCACTTGATCCGTCAATTATTGCAACTACGTCCGTCAATTGCGATTCAGTCGATGTTCCAACAGGTGGACTGACTGACTGACTGCGTGCGAGTCTTCGTCATCCGTCTGAGCGTTCGTCTCTAGGCTCATTTATAGACGCGTGCGTCAAAGGACGAAATGCCTATCCTAATAGACGCCTTATATAGTATGACTGGGCCTGCGTCCTATAGACCGAGTCCCGGCAGCCTCTAGAGATCATGTTGATATGATGCGGAGCTCACTAATCCTCCTCCTCCTCCTCTCTCTCCTCCTCCTCCTTCGTCGTCGTCCTCCTACTTCTACTCCTCCTCCTGCTCGGCTTCAAGAGCATTCAATGCAGCCTATCGGAGCGTTCTACTCCCTACACAACTCAAAGACAGACGGATAGATTAGGTTAGGTTGTGTTTTATACAGGCATGTTAGGAGGGGAGATTTCCCCCTCCCCAAATAAAGCCCCTCAAAATCCCCCCTATCCCAGCACTTACACAAATTTTGCATTGAACTGTGTCTTTTCCACTCCAACCAAATCGATCCCCCCGCCCCCGAAAGCCTCAATTTCGCCCCCAAAGGCCTGGAGTCTGGATAAAACACTGGATTCGCGTAATTCTGCAGAGGCGTAATTAGCTACAAAACGGAGCCCTGGAAATAATGTTTGCCTTCGGGGAAACACATCGGCCACAGTTTCAGCATTAATGTTGAAGAAGTCGATTAATAATAATAATAATAATAATAATAATAATAATAATAATAATAATAATAGGCCTATTGTTAAACAAATAATGACAACTGGGGACATATTATGCGAACAAAGCAGGAATGTCTGGAGAAGGATTATATAATGCAGGGCACAATGCCTGGATCACGAAAAAGAGGCAGGCAGGCCAAGAAAAAAGTGGGAAGACAACATCAAAGAGTGGACAGGACTCACTATTGAGGAGGCGATAAGAAGAGCAGAAGGTCATAACATCTGGAAGACGACAGTTCATAATGCAACCAATCTTCGGAGCGAAGACGGTTGAAGACAAGACAAGACAAGAAACATTATTAAACCGTGGTCCAGTTTCGAGGCATTTCATGGGTAAACTGATCTCTGGAATGACCTGGTCTTTTGCGGTTGGATTTGAAGTACCATCGACTGATACCCTTAGGTAGCCTATTATAACTGGTACTATAGAAGTGCATAATAATAATAATTATTATTATTAAACTATAAGGCCTATGACAAGTTACTAAACAATACTACAGGTCGATAAGCGCTATGTAGAGTTTATGGGCGCCTTCAAGGGGGGGCTTAGGGGGCCCTGGAAAACTCCCATGCCACAAATGCCACTACACAGCCACTACATTGCTCCTGATTCTACACCGAATACCTGTACATACGTGGGCGCAAACCTCTATTAGGTCTCTAGGATGTACTCTTCCTTACGTTTTGAGACTCTACCATAGGGACGGGGGGAAGGTATAGGGACTGGGTCACAGCTGTTTAAACTAAGTTTACGCCAATGTGTACAAGTCTCTCCAGCCGTCCAGACATTGGAAGTCGAAAATTCTGAGGTGCGAATTAGACAGATTCTCACTGCTTTTTGGAAAGTCTAACAATGCCCTCTGTCTGTCTGTCTGTCTGTCTGTCTGTCTGTCTGTCTGTCTGTCTGTCTCTCTCTCTCTCTCTCTCTCTCTCAGTCATTCAGTCGTCTCCGACTTTGCGTGACATTATGGACAGTGTCGATGTGCCATTCTTTTCTGTCCTCGACCGTATTTCTCAGTTCCTTTTGCTCATGTTCATTATTATTATTATTATTATTATTATTATTATTATTATTATTATTATTATTATTATTATTTTATTTTTTTTTTTTATTTTTATTATTATTATTATTATTATTATTATTATTATTATTATTATTATTATACAGGACGATTTCTGGAGCGCCGTAAGCAAAGCTAAAAGGGCCTAAGTCAAAAGCGCTTGACAAAAATGATATGTTAAACAAGTGTGTTTTCAGTTGTTTTCGGAACCGATCCGGCAGTGTCTCGACCGTGAGCGACTTCGGAAGCGAGTTCCACGAGGTGGGGCCCCCTCGTCGAAAGGACCTGTCCCCGAATCCTGCTGTCTTAAGCGGCGGAGGGACGATTGCTTCCAATGAATCCTAATTACACGTAACAATCCTACGGAACTTGTATAGAATGACGCCAGGACGAAGCCCTATCCTTCTTAACCCCTTAACTGGGAACCCCGGATATATCCGTTCATTTTACATTGAGTTACAGTTAAATACCCAGTTAAGGGGTTAATTTACTCAGATGTCAAGATGTACGGGTGTCTCGACGATTGGCTGTATAGGCATAGTAAACGTATGTATGTCGTCTATTCCATTAACTCCGGCTCTGTCAGCTGCGTCTTACCTGAGCCGGGGTTCACCTTGGACATCCGACGTGCGCTGCTGCTGCTGCTGCTGCTGCTGCTGCTGATACTAATTCCACAAAATGACAGCTGTCGGGCAACATGTGGTCGACGTATAGCTCAAAAGCAGGCGAGCGAAGTTCCTTCCGCGTGTAATATTATACGTTCATTGTAGTCTGCGGTGCTTTATGTTCACGGCCACGTAGGAGGAGGAGGAGGAGGAGGAGGAGGAGGAGGAGGAGGAGGAGGAGGAGGAGGAGGAGGAGGAGGAGGAGGAGTAGGAGCCGAGTCCAGGAAATGCTACCGCGCCTGATGCTTGCTTTAGCAGCGAGGCCTCTGCCTTGTGCCCTATCGTGACGCGGTGCGCAAGCCCGTCCGTCCGTCCGTCCGTCGGCCCGGGTGCGAGCTAGTAGGAATTGCGCGCTGGAAAAATAATAATACTGCCGTTCGCCGCGCTCGCTTAGAGAAACGATGCAAGCAGCGCGTTGTAAGCGAAGCGTGCAGTATAGTCGCTTCTTCAGTCATCATTATAATTAAGCCACGGTAGCCTACGAATGACCGGTCGTATAGTGTATGAGTGGCGTAGCCAGGATTCCAAAAGAGGGGGAACATCGACATTTTTTGAGGAAAGAGTACAAATTCTTGACGAGCAAAAGAAACGTCGTCCGGTCAGGGGCTGTCCATTAATTACGCACACAAAATGAGGGTGGTTACTGGTTTGGAAAAGTTTGACAATTGTTGACATGGGGAGGGGTGAAGATAGATTTTCGTAAACAGTTTTATTTTTTACAATAAATTTATAAAATCAAAGAAACTAGGAAATTAGTCTGTGCATTGGTCCTCCACGGTAGTAGTAGTAGTAGTAGTAATAATAATAATAATAATAATAATAATAATAATAATAATAATAATAATAATGCACTTTTATAGCACCAGTTAAAATACCCAAGGGTATCAATCGATGGTACTTCAAAATCCATCCGCAAAAGATTCAGGTCATTTCAATACACTCACTCGCCCGTCAACAGCCCGACACTTTAATCCTTAACCGGTTGAGCTCTTACCTAGGGAGTCAGAGTCATGCGTCATCGTATTTTGTTTTTATTCTATGTAGATTGTAGACTTTTGTCGATTGTAGTTCCTTCTTTATTTGTAGAAATTTTAATCTCCATAATTCTATTTTATCATAAAAGCCAGTCGTATAAAATATTGCTAGCTTGTAGGGGCAATTTTTGACATAATTTTATAAAGGGGGGGGGGTCACTGAAAGTTTGACAGCTGTTGACAAGGAGAGGGGTTAAAAATTGCCCAAAAATTGTTTACACAATTAATGGACAGCCCCTCACCGTACCGTCTTTTTGCATACTCCCCAATCTCGTATACTTCCCCTCCCACCCAAAATTACTCATCGGTTTTGCGAGAATCTCACCACCGGTCCCAACCAGAATAGGGGCCGCGGGCCCCAGCCTCCCCCGTGGACACGCCAATGTAGTGAAGCGTTGGGAGTGGTCGGCCCGCAGGAGTAGGCGGAGGAGGAGGAGGAAGAACCATCGCTGTCATCGATAGGCCTAATTATGGGGGCCCGAACCACTCAAATAGATAGGGGGTTGGAAAATCTCTAACTGACCAATCGCTGCTGCAATAGATCGTCGCAGGAGCCTGCAGGACTGGTCTGGCTATTGGTCAGGTTGGGCTTAAAGCCTCCTCCGATTTATCGCATGGTTCAGCCCGATGAGTAATTAACGGTGATTGTAGAAGAACGCGATGAACTCCAGCCGTAAATAAACAATAAAAATGATAATTATTATCAGAGCCTAGCGTAGGCGACGCAGTTTACAACGTTGCATAATTTCTCCTCTGCTCTGGACCTGGCGAGCGTATGAATAAGTTATGACCAGGGATTTTAATAAGGACTCAACCCTCAAGGCCAGGCAGAGCCGTAGCTAGTGGGCAGGGGAGGGCAAGCTGCCCCGGAGCCGTCCTGGGGGGTGGGGTGGGGGCAGAAACCATGGTTGATTCTATTCACGACGTATGACAAGAAAGAAAAAGTCATCATCCGCATTCTGCACACCAGTTCTTTCTCTACTTAACTCCTACAACGTCGTGAAAAGTCTGATAAGCAGAAAAGATCGTCGCCAGTTTTTAGACAGTTAAAAACTTAGCCTGATTTAAAGTGGCTTAGAAGGCATTACTGCCTGTGTGAAAGCCACTAGGGGCACTAACGGGGCTTGAACCCGCTCCGTCAGCCTGACGCTCCAGCACGTAACCCACTCTGCCATCTTCCGTCCAGTTAGAGGCGAAAAATTGATAAGCCTACCTTTTGCCCCGGGCGCCGACTATTCTAGCTACGGTCAGGACGAGGACCAGAACCAAGGACTCAATCCTCAAAGGCCAGGACCAAGACCAATCTAATATATTACAACAAGTTACTTAGACAGTAATATATATCAGTATGAGATTTATGGACCAATTAAGTTTATTTACCCTCTACGGCGGGAGTCTGGACGCCACTCAGTGTTTTATGGTTTTATCCATAGTCCAGGCCTTTGGGAGAGGGTAGATTGAAAGAGATATAGATGGGGGCCAACCATTTCTTGTTAAGTATGTAGTATTAAGTATAGGTCCCAACTGGGGGGCACTGGAGAGAGGCAGGCACTCAATAGGGGGGCACGAGCCCCCGGGCCCCACTGTGGAGCCGCCACTGCTATCAGGCCTGTATAAAACACTGAATTGCCACTTCATGGCTTGAAAGGAATGCGAGTTCCGCACATAGTGTTGGCGGAAAAAGTTCATTGCCTTGATTTTTGGGGCTGGAGCTGAGCAGGCCCGGCCAGGCCATGACGTCTAATCTCGTACGTGCTTATTGTGGGAGAACCTGTCTTCGTATTGCAAACAGGGGCGTAGCCAGGAATTTGATTTGGGAGGGTATAAATATTTTGGGTGGGTATAAATCTTAACTATAAACCACATAAACCCTGATTGCAAATTTGCGATCTAATTTCCAGTGGCGCAGCCAGGATTTCAGAATTAGGGAAGCACATCGACATTTTCCGCCAAAAAGTCGACGATCAAAAAGCTCATCGTTTGATCTCATAGCTCCCCACCCAACTACTCACCGCTTTTGCGCGAACCTCGTGACCAGTTTCAATATGGGGGGGGGAGGGCGGGGGCGGTGCTAAGCCTATTCTAATTTCTGTAAATAGTTCAAACGAATTTTTACTCTATGATACAGAAATCTTTGGATACACTATTACCGGGGTAATGAATTACGTGGTACATTTAGTAGCAGCAGATTGTTCAAGGTATTTTGTAAAAGTGATAGTAGAAAGTTCAAACTGTGGGAGATTGTGAATGAAGTTTGACCTGAAAATTGGCTAAAGTTTGACGTGTTGTAACAATATTAACTGTAGGACCTACTTTGCACACATTTGTGGTCTGTGAATTTTTGTGATTGCTCGAAGTATTTGAGTATCTTATTTTCTACAAAATCACACATTATTTTTGCAACATGATTACCGTAAGTCATTGTGTAGCGAATTTACAAATAACCGAGGGGGATAATTCTGAGAGAGAGACTTCGCTTAAAATAATATGGGCCCCTACCCGTTTCTGGCGTAGCTAACTTGTGAAAACACAAACATTAAACTTATTATTTAATGACACAGAATTCGTTCTTATACTTAATAAATGAAGAAGTTCTTATTACTTATAACAACGTTTTACAGAGATACCCTATGAAACATCGCACTGCATTAACTTAAATAACGATCCGACAACATGAGTCCCAACAAACAATAGTCAGTAAATAGAACGACTCTTACATAAACGTTCTCAGCACCGTCGTGCATAGATACGAACTTTACTTGAATTAACTGGGTAACATTCAACAATACGAGTTCTAACAGACAATATAACAGCTCTTAACTATATGACTTCGACTTCGTCTTCCATCGATACGAGTTTCACTCTATAACAGTTCACAATTTAAACATGCAATAAATATCCGCAAATAATATCCGTGACAACTATACGCAAATAAATTTGCGGCCACTACAGCACTCAACTGGATCTGTGAACCTAGTGGTTTGCTAGTGTTCAACTGCCAAAGCTGGGCACTATAAGTGACAGCCCTCAACTGGATCTGTGAACCTAGTGGTTTGCTAGAGTTCAACTGCCAAAGCTGAGGCCACGAAACTGTTTGGCTTCCCAACACAATCAACCGCCGTTCTAGGTTACAGAGGTTTTTAGGCCTCTGTTCTAGAGGGCAACGAAGCTGTTTGGCTTCCGAACACAATCAACCGCCGTTCTAGGTTACAGAGGTTTTTAGGCCTCTGTTCTAGAGGGCAACGAAGCTGTTTGGCTTCCGAACACAATCAACCGCCGTTCTAGGTTACAGAGGTTTTTAGGCCTCTGTTCTAGAGGGCAACGAAGCTGTTTGGCTTCCGAACACAATCTACCGCCGTTCTAGGTTACAGAGGTTTTTAGGCCTCTGTTCTAGAGGGCAACGAAGCTGTTTGGCTTCCGAACACAATCTACCGCCGTTCTAGGTTACAGAGGTTTTTAGGCCTCTGTTCTAGAGGGCAACGAAGCTGTTTGGCTTCCGAACACAATCTACCGCCGTTCTAGGTTACAGAGGTTTTTAGGCCTCTGTTCTAGAGGGCAACGAAGCTGTTTGGCTTCCGAACACAATCTACCGCCGTTCTAGGTTACAGAGGTTTTTAGGCCTCTGTTCTAGAGGGCAACGAAGCTGTTTGGCTTCCCAACACAATCAACAGACCACCCTTGTTGGGGCAGGAGTTCGTTCAGAACCGATTAACACGCAGAGCGCTCGCTCTTATATAGAAAATATCTGGAGAGGTAGAGGTAGGTGAACCTCCAACCAATCAGAGTCATTGTTCTTCACAAAGTACGGTTTCGCAACCAATCACAACCGAGTTATCAAGTCCCATAGACAACATGTTAAACTTTAACAAGTTCTAACAAACGAATTATATCACAACTGCTTATACAAATTATATCATTCGAATCACGAGAAAATTATCTTTGAGCTAAGCTAAACATGACTTCTGTAGCACTTATAATCATTAAGTTATGCGCGAACAAAGATTCTCCTATCTCGCAATGTTAAGCGGGCAGACGGAGACTTCCGACAAAACTCTCTCAAACTCCTTAAATAATCGACGCTAAAATTCTGCTTTTATGATACGATTCCCATAAAATATCTGGAGAATTCATTTATAAGAATGGAATTCATGAAATATTAAGTTAGAAGGATAAATGGAGCATTTTAAAAACCCACAATGTTAAAATATAGGCTCAGACGGACGCTTCCGACTAAACGCTCTCTAACTCTTGAAATAATCAACATTCAATAAATTCATATAACAACAAGGTTAGCTTAAATAATTAGGAATCGATTCATACGATTGAAAATTGCTATAAATGAACTTAGATGCCAGAATGGAGAAGTTTGAAACGGCAATCGTGCGCTTAATTATGTAGTGCATTTTTTTGGTAGCTATGCGTTTTGGCCCGGTAGATTCCGGTAACCAATAATGACAAATGTAAAATCAAAAATTCTCCACAATGCCCCCAACTTAGTACTTTGAATGCCCTCATTCAAAACTATACAGTAAAATCGAAGAAACTATTGAAACAACTTAGTTCTGAAAACTCTTCAAAGCCTAAACTTCGGAAAAACTTTGCGTAGACAACTACCAATGCGACTTCATCTTTTTCTTATTGGAGGTTTCTGACGACTGGAAAGAACTTTAGCCTCAGTCGCATGTCGGATTTTCGATCGTCGGAATCCGTTTCAGTCAATTCAGGTTCTACGAATACTTCACTGGGGATGCTTCTTTTAACGCCTTTATGAGCGATTTGCTCTTTACACCGGAAGTAGCACCTGGTTTCTTTCCTTTTGTGGCCTCTTTGCTGTTCGCCGTGCTCTTGGGTATCGTGCCTAATTTCGGTACATCGAATTTTGAGTTTCGTAGAGCTCTTAGCAACTGTTCTGGATTGCTCGCTTTACGAGTCATCATTATGTGAACTTTTAAACGGCTTTCATCCTCTTCAGTGGATCCACAGATCGGACACAGTTTCATCCTCGAAGGATCCATAGTCGGTAATGACAACAACATACAGAGTTTAATGGCCAACATATAGTGACTACTTAATTTAACAATCGCGATAACGTTGGGGACGAACGATATCATTCCGGGACCGCAACTTCGGAAGTATCGTAACGACTTCTTCTTCTTTCCTCCATCGTTCCGGCTTGCTTCGTGGTGACGATTCGGGACAACGTGTAACGATCTTCGCTTTAAGGTCGATTTCACCCGGTACGTTCGCTTCTCGCGCGTTTGCTTCTTCCGTTTCTGCTCCCGACGAAGGTTGATACAAAATTAATTTATCAACATGTACCACAAACGAACGACCTCTCGGAAGCTTCTGTACTCTATAGTTCACTGGACCCGTTTGCTCGATCACTTCAAAAGGACCTTGATAATATTTTTCCCATTTGGGATAATGGAAGCGTCGTTTCTTAGGGACAAACACCCATACTTTATCTCCCTTTCGGAAAACTTTTTCTCGAATCCGAAAGTCGTACCCTCTGCAACGTCGTTCAGCAGCGACTTTTAAGTTTTTGCGAACAGTTTCGTACGCGTATTGTAACGTTTCTCGCAGCTCTTTCGCGTAGTCTGACTGATCAATGTACTGAGGATTTTGACCGGAACCATAAACAATGTCTATGGGCATTACATTTTCTCTACCGAAAATCAGGAAGTTGGGGAGAATCCAGTGGTTTCATGCACTGAAGCCCGGAATGCGGCAGCGACTATGGGCAAGACTTCATGCCAATTCCGATGATTGTCTTCGACCATCTTGCCGATCATTTGATTCATGGTACGATGAAAGCGTTCAATAAGACCATTGGTGCGAGGTTCGTAGCTAGTTGTCCTTATTTTTTCAATGTTTAGAACTTTACACATTTCTCGAAATAATTCGGATTCGAATGCTGGACCACGATCTGATAATAACCGCATCGGCGTCCCGTATACTGCACAGATCTTCTCTACGATCACTTTCGCTAACGTGGCAGCTTCTTGATTGCGAATAGGCACTGCTTCGACGAATTTAGTGAAGTAATCCATCATTGTAAATATGTATATATGACCCTTGCTAGACTTGGGATGCGGTCCAGTTACGTCTACCGATAGGATTTCCCAAGGTGCTCCGCACGGAATAGGAATCAGCTTGGCCTGTTTGGGAGGTCGACCTTGTCGATATCGATTACAATCGGGACAAGATCTACAGAACAGGAAAGTATCCTTTGACCATCCAGGCCAATAAGCTCTACGTCGAACCTGCATACGCGTGCGGCGTACCCCCATATGTCCTCCTGTCATACCACTGTGACACATTTTTAGGAAGTCATTACGTAGATGCTTGGGCATCAATAATTGCCGAACTTCGTCTTTTCGTTCTCTATATAACACACTGTCGACGATAATTATTTGATCCCTCATGTGCCAAATCTTTTTGACAACTTCGCTTTCTGTTAGTATCTCTGCTAACTCAGGGACGCCAACAGTTTTCCAGAGAAATATTGTTTGTAACAGCGAATCTTTCCTCTGTTCCTCTTCCATGGACCAGTCTGCAGGGCTCCAATGAATACTTGTCTTCGTATTTGAGGCATCTCTTTTCACAGCAGCTACTTCTGACCTTATGACGGGTTCCGTGCGTCTAGACAAAGCATCAGCGTTGGCGTGCGATTTCCCCGGTCTGTGTACTATCTGAAATTGAAATTCGGCCAGTCTTTCTTGCCAACGAGCTTGCTGACCTATCGGATCTGGAGTTCTTTGTAGCCACTGCAGTGCGGCATGATCGGTCCTTAAGGTAAATTTACGACCTAACAGGTAAGTTTTGAAATGTTTGAGGAAATAGACAACTGCTAACAATTCTCTACGCGTAGTACAATAGTTTCGTTCGGCTCGGGATAACAGTCGACTCCCATACACTAATACCACTTCTATTCCCTGTTGACGTTGAGACAATACTGCTCCTATGGCGAATTCGGAAGCGTCTGTATCCACAATAAATTCGTCATCGTCGTTCGGTAAACCTAGAATTGGAGCAGATATCAACGCTTGTTTTAGCTTATCCATTGACTGTTGCCTAGCTGCATTCCACTCGAACTTTACTCCCTTCCGCGTTAATTCACTCAGGGGATCGGTAATGGCGGCGTAACTAGGGACGAACCTTCGGTAATACGAGCACAGACCTAAGAATGATCTTAACTCTTTTAAATTACTAGGGTTCGGCCAGTTTTGTACTTTCTCTACCTTCGCAGGGTCAACAGTAATGCCGTCTCCGGATATTACGTGTCCTAAAAATTCTACTTTTTTACTCATTAACCGGCATTTCGAAACCTTCAGTTTGAGATGAGCTTGTCGTAGACGTGTGAAGACTTCCTTCAAACGCTGGATATGTTGTTCAAGAGATTGAGAGAAAACGATCACGTCGTCCAAGTATACTAAACATGTTCGGAAATTCAGGCCGGACAATATTAAATCCATGGTTCTTTGGAAAGTGGCTGTAGCTCCACACAGACCCATCGGCATGCGTTTCCACCGGAAGGATCCTTTACGTGTCACAAATGTCGTTTTATCTGCATCTTCAGGATTCATCGCAATTTGATGGTATCCACTGGTCAAGTCCAAAGTACTGAACCAGCGTGCACCTTCTAGAGAGTCTAGGCATTCGTTAATCTTTGGCAAGGGATATGCGTCTCCTCGAGTTACTGCATTCAAAGACCGGTAATCTAAGCAAAATCTAAGCGTCCCGTCCTTCTTTTTCACTAGCACTATATTAGACGCCCATTCGCTTTGTGCCGGCTCTATCAACTCGTCTTTGACCATCTGTTCCACGGTTTCGTCTATGAACTCGCGATACACTCGAGGCTGGGAACGTAACGGCTGTCGTACCGGTCGAGCATTCCCGGTATCTATTCGGTGTTGAGCTACTTCGCAGCGCCCCAAATCGGTTTTATATTGCGAGAATACGTCTGGAAAATCTTGTAACATTTCTCTTAATTGGGTTCTGGCTTCTGACGGTACTTCGGGATCGACGCTTGCCAATAAGACGTCTATCGAGTCGCTTTCGACAGATTTGGCCTTTATTTCTTCAGTCTTAGTTTCTTCAATTAGATCTACCGCGCACAAAACACCAACCATTTCTTGATCATTAATCTTTACGGATTTCGCGTTCGTGTTTATTAACCGGATAATCGTTTCTTCTTTCTGTCCGTCTATCAACATCCTGGCAGTGTGCACACCAGGGCACAGTTCTCTGTGTTCTAACATCCAAATAGTTTCAGGAGGGATTTCTCCTTCTCCAATGATTTTTGACGGAATGTCGATTTGCGAAGCTGGAGGAATTTCCACCTCGTTGGATACGTGAATACGTCGGCACCATCCGGTTCCGTTCTTCCTCACAACTGGCAGTTGACAACGACCGACAAATAATTTTCCTTTTGCAAAGCTCAATCCGCACCGATTAACTGTGAAGAATTCCATTCCTAGCATCATTTCTTTCACCTGGTCTGATACTACGAACGTAACGTTTCTTCTGCAATTTTTATTGAAATGTACATTGATGGAGATTTCTCCTTGTACTCTTATTTCGCTACCGTTAGCGGCGAACAATTTACGGGAAGTCTTGCTTAAAGGTTGATCAATTACTATTGATGCGGGTATCAAATTTATTTCTGACCCCGTGTCTAAAAGACCAAAGCAATCGTTCCCATTGATTCGACATCTGACATACAACGACTGCGAACTTTGGATTTCAGCGGATCTTACGGTGGTGTTGTAATTTACTGACGAGGTCCTTTCTTCTTGTTTCCGAGGAGCTCTACAGTGCTTGCTTAAATGTCCCAGTCGTTGACAATTATAACAACGTACGGTACGCGGTCGACCATCAGCACCATTCCTTCCTACTGAGCCCCCAACTTGCTGCTGAGCCGTCACGGTAGGCGACTTCGTTCTTTGTTCGAATTTAGGATTTGCTTCGTACGGAAGAGGTTGGATAGGATTTCGTTGTGCTAATAATAACATTTCTTCTATATGCTTCATCCTTTGATCGTAGTCTTGCTGTTTGGCGTTCATGCATTCTTGAATCCGCCTCTGCTCAAGCATCCATTGTTCCTGGCCTCGACGTTGAACGTTAAAAAAATCTTTCATCTGAGCTGACATCTCTGCTAATTCGTCTTCTTGCTTGGTTGCTCTCACCTGCCGCCGAGGATCGCGTCTATGTCCTTCGGCTGATTCATTATCTTTAAGAGTCTTCTTATAAGTTTCTAACCGTACTGCCGTACGGAATGCCGCGTCTAAGGAACCAGGTTCCCTTTCTCTTACTTTAAGGGAAAGTTCGTTGTCGGCCATTGAGTCCAAAAAAGCGTCTATGGCGATGGCCTCGGTGATCTCGCTAGCTGGAGCGGGATACGCTAGCGTCACTAATCTACGGATATCATGAAGGAGATCCGCCAAACTTTCTCTCTCCTTCTGCCGACGACATTTCAGTTGAGTTCTAAATGTCTCAGCTTGCGTCTCCAATCCGTATCTTTGTCGTAACCGGAAGATCAGATTGTCATAGGTGATATCTGCGCTGGAACCGTAGTCCCATAATAATTGAGTTGCTGATTTATCTAAGGAGCACTGGAGGAAATCAGCCTTCTCTGTTTGTGTCCATAAATTGTGCTTGGCGCAGACTTCGAACTGCCGCAGGAAAGACTCCAATGATCCGGTTCCGTCGAACCGACCTGGCTTCATGAAGTGCTTCTTACGTAAACGCGACGGAGATTCTTTTCTACGAAGTCCCATCTCGCCTTCGCTCGAGTCGTTCCTCTGTGAGATGGCGTCCAAATGTTGTTCGCGTCGGCTGAGTCGAGGTCTCACAATCACGGACGTTCGATCTGGTATCACCGGATCCGCGACGGACAACGAATCCGCCAGCTCTTCCTCTTCGTCCATATCCAATATGTTATAGGCCGTCGAAGAACTTCCGGGCCGCTCCATGTTCATCCACGTACGATTTTAATTTGCAGTGTCACACGTGTTCAATGATATACACGAATTTTATCACATACACACACTTAATTTCCACAACAATTGTTTCTCATAAATTACATCAGCAACAGTTAGATATTAGCAATGCTCAATAGTGTTCAACAACAATGCGTTCAGTGTACATAATATCATTACTCGTATTTTGCGTTTTCACAAGTTTTGGGACCCCACTTCTGGTACCAATTTGTAGCGAATTTACAAATAACCGAGGGGGATAATTCTGAGAGAGAGACTTCGCTTAAAATAATATGGGCCCCTACCCGTTTCTGGCGTAGCTAACTTGTGAAAACACAAACATTAAACTTATTATTTAATGACACAGAATTCGTTCTTATACTTAATAAATGAAGAAGTTCTTATTACTTATAACAACGTTTTACAGAGATACCCTATGAAACATCGCACTGCATTAACTTAAATAACGATCCGACAACATGAGTCCCAACAAACAATAGTCAGTAAATAGAACGACTCTTACATAAACGTTCTCAGCACCGTCGTGCATAGATACGAACTTTACTTGAATTAACTGGGTAACATTCAACAATACGAGTTCTAACAGACAATATAACAGCTCTTAACTATATGACTTCGACTTCGTCTTCCATCGATACGAGTTTCACTCTATAACAGTTCACAATTTAAACATGCAATAAATATCCGCAAATAATATCCGTGACAACTATACGCAAATAAATTTGCGGCCACTACAGCACTCAACTGGATCTGTGAACCTAGTGGTTTGCTAGTGTTCAACTGCCAAAGCTGGGCACTATAAGTGACAGCCCTCAACTGGATCTGTGAACCTAGTGGTTTGCTAGAGTTCAACTGCCAAAGCTGAGGCCACGAAGCTGTTTGGCTTCCCAACACAATCAACCGCCGTTCTAGGTTACAGAGGTTTTTAGGCCTCTGTTCTAGAGGGCAACGAAGCTGTTTGGCTTCCGAACACAATCAACCGCCGTTCTAGGTTACAGAGGTTTTTTAGGCCTCTGTTCTAGAGGGCAACGAAGCTGTTTGGCTTCCGAACACAATCTACCGCCGTTCTAGGTTACAGAGGTTTTTAGGCCTCTGTTCTAGAGGGCAACGAAGCTGTTTGGCTTCCGAACACAATCAACCGCCGTTCTAGGTTACAGAGGTTTTTAGGCCTCTGTTCTAGAGGGCAACGAAGCTGTTTGGCTTCCGAACACAATCAACCGCCGTTCTAGGTTACAGAGGTTTTTAGGCCTCTGTTCTAGAGGGCAACGAAGCTGTTTGGCTTCCGAACACAATCTACCGCCGTTCTAGGTTACAGAGGTTTTTAGGCCTCTGTTCTAGAGGGCAACGAAGCTGTTTGGCTTCCGAACACAATCTACCGCCGTTCTAGGTTACAGAGGTTTTTAGGCCTCTGTTCTAGAGGGCAACGAAGCTGTTTGGCTTCCGAACACAATCTACCGCCGTTCTAGGTTACAGAGGTTTTTAGGCCTCTGTTCTAGAGGGCAACGAAGCTGTTTGGCTTTCCGAACACAATCTACCGCCGTTCTAGGTTACAGAGGTTTTTAGGCCTCTGTTCTAGAGGGCAACGAAGCTGTTTGGCTTCCCAACACAATCAACAGACCACCCTTGTTGGGGCAGGAGTTCGTTCAGAACCGATTAACACGCAGAGCGCTCGCTCTTATATAGAAAATATCTGGAGAGGTAGAGGTAGGTGAACCTCCAACCAATCAGAGTCATTGTTCTTCACAAAGTACGGTTTCGCAACCAATCACAACCGAGTTATCAAGTCCCATAGACAACATGTTAAACTTTAACAAGTTCTAACAAACGAATTATATCACAACTGCTTATACAAATTATATCATTCGAATCACGAGAAAATTATCTTTGAGCTAAGCTAAACATGACTTCTGTAGCACTTATAATCATTAAGTTATGCGCGAACAAAGATTCTCCTATCTCGCAATGTTAAGCGGGCAGACGGAGACTTCCGACAAAACTCTCTCAAACTCCTTAAATAATCGACGCTAAAATTCTGCTTTTATGATACGATTCCCATAAAATATCTGGAGAATTCATTTATAAGAATGGAATTCATGAAATATTAAGTTAGAAGGATAAATGGAGCATTTTAAAAACCCACAATGTTAAAATATAGGCTCAGACGGACGCTTCCGACTAAACGCTCTCTAACTCTTGAAATAATCAACATTCAATAAATTCATATAACAACAAGGTTAGCTTAAATAATTAGGAATCGATTCATACGATTGAAAATTGCTATAAATGAACTTAGATGCCAGAATGGAGAAGTTTGAAACGGCAATCGTGCGCTTAATTATGTAGTGCATTTTTTTGGTAGCTATGCGTTTTGGCCCGGTAGATTCCGGTAACCAATAATGACAAATGTAAAATCAAAAATTCTCCACAATTGTATTAACATTAGTGAAACACAAATATATTATATCAAATTGCAGTATTCATACCACATTATACATTGTATGGATGGCTAAGATGACAAAGAAACATATTTAGACAATCAATAATGTCAAAATGTTTACACTCCTCTTGGAATAATGTTTGGGGTTATATATATATATATATATATATATATATATATATATATATATATATATATATATATATATATATATATATATATATATATATATATACATCCATATGGTTCCCTGTCATTTAATCCTATCCATTTAATCCCAGTCACTTAATCCCAGTCACTTAATCTCAAAGTCATTTAATCCTAATCCTAGCCATTTAATCCCAGTCACTTAATCCTGAAACTTAAACTTAACCCTCACCCTAACACTAACCCTAACCCTATTAGTTTTTATTCTGTAACCATGTTTAACTATGTTTGTATAACACAAACATTTCTTAAAATTAATAGGTTTTTTTACATCTTTGAGTGTCATTGGATTATGTGTACAGGGAATGGGATTAAAAGACTTGGGATTATCTGCACTGGGGTTAAAAGACTTGGGATTAAATGGCTAGGATTAAGTGACTGGGATTAATTGACTAGGATTAAAAGACCAGCCACCCATATATATATATATATATATATACATATATATATATATATATATATTATATATACTATTATCAACAACAACGAGGACAAAATAATAATAATAATAATAATAATAATAATAATAATAATAATAATAATAATAGCAAAGAATAGCTGTAAGGAGTAATAGATTTCTGGTTTTATGTCATATCTGTGACCTGGTATTCACATAAATCTGTTAATTTTGCAATTTCAAAATGCTTTTCTGCTGCAGTCTTTGCACACTGTAATCGACTTTTAACTGAAGAATTCAGAAGCTGAATTTCAACTTTAAAAGAGTTTTAAAAAATTTTGATGAGGAAAATAATTGAATAACAGTGATTTAAGTGAAACAAGAAGTAATTTTCACAATACACTCAAATTCCGGTGGCATTAAGTTTGTCTTAATAAATTTCTATTTAAAATTACAATTAACAACTGAAAATTTGCCTATTCTGACTCTTTTCCATACAATACAAACCACTGAATATAAATAACCAACTGAAATTGCATCTGATTCACAAAATGTTGAAGTAATTCTTAAATAATTTCCTGAAGCTCTATTGTCAGTGGTTTTCAACATGGATTGTGCAGAATCCAATGGCTCTGGTACTTCCACCCAAGGATCCCTGCCATTCGTTAACATAAACCATAAAATAATACCCGTTTTTCACATAAGCTGGTGGCCCTCAACCAGTGTTTAATTTAGACTCCTGGACTCCGTGAGGGAAACTGACAAAGCCGGGGGGAAACTGACAAAGCCGGGGGGAATTCTGCTAGGGGCTGCTGTTAGTTGAAGTAGTATGCCAAAATTTCCGGAGGGGAATTTGAAATTTCCGGGGGAGAAGGGCAATTTCCCCTGGAAACGGCCTAGATTAAACCCTGCCCTCAACTACTCAATGATTATACAGTAAGAGTGCTTTGCACAGGGTTGTAGATAACCTCTGTGCTGCCCTCCCCCCGCAGAATAAATCGCAGAATAAATATTTGGGCCTCAAATGACGGAGGATGTGTGGGATGTAGCTGTAAATAGAAAAATTGTATCCCTTGGATAGACGCCCCTGTGACCACTGCTTCCCCCCCGCATTTGCAAACTGTGTGGGTGCCTGGAGCCGGTCATGGCTTTGCAGCATTGAACGTTGATCCATTGCAAAGAAGCAAGCCTCAATGGATGAACAAGATCAAAGGATTCAGCTGCAGACTTCTTACCTGCATATGATGAAGCTTTTACTACACCCAGCCCATCACGAGAGAGTGAGATGTGTGAATGACTATTATTGCCGTATCTGTCTGCTTGTGAAGACAAACTCCAACACATTTGTCTGTCTACAAATTGTACAACATTTTGGGCCTACCATGCACAAGTGCAACATTCGGTGCTATAGCAGCAAGTCTACAGCTACAATTTTCATCATTACGATCAAGTACATGCAAAATGATGTCAACTGCAAGAAACCATTACAGTTCTACTTTTGAAGATCATTGCAAAAAGTCCATAAGAAATGGTTTCCACTTCAATGACAAAATCAAAATAAATAACTGCTATTGCTGTGTGAAGTGGACGGGAAGTTGGCGCAGGAAGTTAGCAGAGTGGTAACAACGTCAGACGGTAGAGCAGAAGGTCGCGGGTTCGAGACCCTAAGGAGCCCTAAGGTCGACTCAGCCTTACTCGCTAGACGGCTATGGTAAAATGAGGAGCAGTTTAAGAAGATGCGATAAGTCAAACAGGTACGCTACGCCGCGATGCATTAGCCCCATATTCGTGGTATTGTATGCCTGGCTGATTGCTATAGCAACGGAGATCAGCGCTGCCCTATGAACCTGTGAGCCTAGGGAAGGACTTTGACTTTTGGCTGCGTGAAAGTGTTGCTGTTAACAGCTGCAAATGGAGTTGGTTAGGATTACTTCTGCGTGCATTCTTATAAAATTAGGAATACAAGGCGGGTCCTAGGGTGGGGTAAAGGTTTTGTTCAGAGTTCCATCCAGGCAAAAAATATTTGAAAACCACTGATCCATTTTCAATGTGAAAGTCGGGCGATTACATAATAAGATGCATAATTAATGTTTGTATTTAAGTGAATTTTTATCACGACAAAACATTAAATACTATTACTGTAATACTTAAATGTTTGTATAGTGACACACTCAACTGCTTACTTACTACAGCAAGGTAATATAATTTTTACCTCACAAATGGCTGTGTCAGCGATGAGACGGATTATTTAGTCGTGAACTTAACAGCAAATGAGCAATGTTTGTGTCGAGTGACGTCACGCTAACACGGCGTTCACACTACATCAGTGAAATGAAGAATCCTAACCAGCATACAAAACAATATCGTAGCTTACTATGGTCACGTGTATCGCATTTCAAGCTCTTAAATATTACCGATAAAATCGTCTCGAGCACTTCATCTGGAGCTTTGTGTAAATTCGAGATAAGCATCTTTTGATTCAAACATACCACTCTTTAATGTCCTTTTTCCTACCCTTCGGCAGCACATCATTCGCTGGCTGAACTTTTCCATTTTGAGTGGGCGGCACGCTGTTGGAATTTTCCGCGTAGACCTTCGCCTCATCCCGATGAGCGTTTGTCATGTGGCATTTGTAAAGTATGTACGCCAACATGCAGAACAGTATGCTTACTGCAATTGATATGCTGACTATGAGCGCAATGTTCATCGGTAAGGAATTGAAAGTCTGGCCTCCGATGCTCACGAATTCACCGTCCGCGTCATCCACGACGGCCGCATCCACGACCTTCGTGCCAGCATCTGCTGCGGGACTTGAAGTGAAGGAACGGGCAGTGGTAGAAGGTGAATGGACGAGATATCGAGGAGAAAGCGACACCCTGTGGAGGAACGTGGAACTTCTTTCTTCGAGTCCATCTCTCCGAGTCTGAAGCTGCACCTGAACTTCGTACCCCTGCTCCGATGTGAGTGTTTTCAAAGAGAATTCGCTGCTTTTGTCTGATATGAGGGAAGCACTTGTTGATTGCAAAGGTTGAAGATGGCCGCCGGGCAAAGCAGTAGTTGATGTTTCCACGCTGTTGTGCCCCGACATTTCGCAATCATCGCCACAAGGATATTCGCCTGAGATGTCATCCGCAAGTGTAGTCGACTCCGTTTGTCGTCTGCAGAAAAATATAACCTAGCTGCTTAAAACAACGGGGCAGCCATTCTCTCTTAGTTAACATACCTCAATAGTCCAAAGAGCATTTAAATGCAACATAGGACTTTGTCAGTTCCAGTGGCATCATAACTTTTAACAGACTGATCTGTCTGAGGCTCTCAGCTATATCATGAGTCTATAGTCTATACAGAGTACGGTAATAATCAGTATTAAGCACGTACAATGCATCGTGCCAATTCTCCACCGAGATATCGACAATCGATGTTCTTTCAAGCAATAACTGCAAGTCTAAGCTGCTGCCCATTATGGCAAATTAGAATTTCAATTTTCAATACATAAACCGCATGATTCTCATTGAGTCACCCAGCGCGATTATATTATTAAAGTATGGACATATAGATTAACGAACAAGCAATAAAAACATTCTATGAGTCGTTCTGCTTGGGCGTCTTTTTCATATTTAAAATCAGACCAAGTTAAAATAACATAAGAGTATTTGCTATTTGGATGTAAGAAATCCAATGCAATTTATTTTCGGGAAACCCCTTAAAATGAGAATGGTTTGAAAGCAACTAGTAAAGATGGCAAAAGACTCTGCTAGTCATTATTTAAGTTATTTCACACTTGCAATTGAAGGACCAGTAGACATTGTTTATTTAGCCTTCATTTCAAGGTCTTGATGACATATCTTTCTACTAAATTCTTTGAATTAATTGTACTTTTTACTCTTTCCTTTTCTCTTTGATCCCTTACCACTAAAACTACTAACATACTCAATTAATTATAGCCAAAAGTAAGAAATCATGATTCCATACAATAAAAAGCAAATCTCAGGCATTGAAAACAACAATGTGTATACAAGTGTGTTAGCTGGTGAATAAGCAAGAATAATTCATTAAAAATTTTTTGTTAGAGTCTTTTTCTCTTTAAACTTTGAAAAATACACATCTGCAATTTAACCAAGTACAGTATGTATGACAAGTCAACATAATGATGAATAATTTTAGAAGCTAGTCAGTCTATTCACTTACACGAAACTGTCGTCATGAACGGTTGTAGGAAGATTCTTTGCCATGAACAGAGCGTCAGATTTCGTGATATTAGTAACGCAGTTGCTGTCAAGATCTTCAAACGAGCACCCAGAATTATCTCCGGAGAAAATGAGGCCATCAGCAGAGTTCAGATCTTTACCCGCAATAGCCTAAATGCCAGAAACTCGGCTACGTCCAATGCCAACACGGACAGCATACTTATGTATAGCCTTAAAACAAAATATCTGAAGCTGTTTGATTCTTGGATAGTTTATTTCATAAAATTAGTTTCAGTTATTTATTTATACTTCACGAGTCTGAACATTTAGAATTGGGTCTGCACCGTCTTTCTGTCCTTATTTGAATTGAGCGCTACATTTCGGTCACTGCTACTCAAAGTGCTATCAAGTGCATCACAAGTACAAAGAGCTCATCTGTATAGTACGTACGAAAAAGGCATATTTTCAACCCCCCGTTGCATACACTGTGTATACACAAAATCTCCAAAATCCAACCCCCTCCTCCTCAGTGGTTACATACTATATGCATGGACCCACATACACCGGTAAGCTTATTTGTGGTGACATTTGAAGTGTGTGACTGACTAGAGCAGGGTTTCACAAATTTTTTAGAACCGAGACCCACTTCAGTGGCTATGTAATGTGCCATGACCATACAAACTTAGTGTTAAACACTAATCATTTTAGTATAAGCTTACAAGTATGTATTGCAGATATATTTCTTAAAACTGAGCCTAATTGCAACTTTGCAAAGGCTAGAGACACTGTAGCATCGGTTAGAAAATGACACTTTTGAATCTAATTTTGCACTACCTCCGACCCACTCGACTGAACCCTGCAATCCACTTTTGGATCGCAACCCACAGTTTGAGAAACACTGGACTAGAGCACTCAAAAATGGAAATTTGGTTGCAATAGCGGAGCTTTGAAAGGTCACACAATATTTCTGTCACATGACATGCTTATGACTAACGAGTTTCACAGCATCTTTGACTACTGTTGATTCATTATAATGATGATAGCAGAATTGAAATGCTAATTCGTTCTATTAATGCCCTAGGAATAATGCTCCTCTGTGGCAGAATGTTCTGAAACATGACGAGACTATGTCATTTGTCTTCGTGGCCCACTTGTCAAAGTATCAGCATTAAGTTGGAGTAATCTACCACCCTGGGGGGCAGGAAGTTAGCAGAGTGGTAACAGCGTTGGATCATGGAGCAGGAGGTCGCGGGTTCGAGTCCCTCAGGAGCCCTAAATGTCGACTCAGCCTTTTTCATGATGGTAAAATGGCAACATTGCGAAGGTAAGCATAGGATCGGCGGAATGACTGGCCAGCGTTCGCTGATAAATGGCTTAGTCACCTATGGGCTGATGGTCATGAAACCGGAGATTTCCGGTTTCATGACCATCCATGACCATCAGTGTGGCACCGGCACCTACGGGCACAGAGCCTATGGATGAACTTTACCTCTTACCTTAATCTACCACTCTGGGTTTAATATCTGGGGTCAGAAATTTTATTTCTCAGACAATTACGTGTGTGTCTTCACTGAGTGGGAGTTAAAATGGTCTGTGTAATGTCTTGAGTTTTGCTTCTTTGTGGCAATAGGCAACAAAGCTTAAATGTAGCTTTCTACCAAGAAGAGACACTATAATAAATTACCTGACAAAGCAGCTGCACACAATTATCAAAACACGTAAAACAATTAGGAGGACATACCGGTAGTCGCACAGGACATGACAGAAAGGGATTGAGTATAACAAAAAGTGCTGTAGACGAAGTTAATTCGTAGGCATTTAGCTTCATGAGCAACAAAGAAATTGCTGAGATACTATATTGTACTTCGCATGCTCAAAAGTTAGCATCCTGCAAAAATTTGATAGGAAGTAAGTAGCCAAAGCGGTTGGATGACAATCCAGATATTCAGAAGACATACGCATGCATTTCGTTATTACCTGCGATTGCTGATAAAATAATTTTGCATCACCAGAACTTGTTGGGACTGGAAAATGCGTTGGTTTTGCCGAAGATGTTCGACTACTGCAAGGCAAAATATTCACCATTGGCCAGTGTTTATTCTAGACCTTCTCTAGGGGGGAATCCCCCCAAGTTTGAAATTCCCCCTCCCAAATTTTTTTTTGGGACATTTTGGCAATGTCTGTCCCCCCAAATGTTAAACTCCCCCCCAATGTCTAGGTGGATAGAATAAACACTGACCATTGGCCATTTACATTTTTGCTGCATATTTTATTCCCGATAAACCATGTAACTGAAATGCATCTGAATACAATAAACAAGTGAAAAAGTTGCGCTATGTCATGTGACATCAGTCAAACAAGTCAAATTCAGCAACAGACAGCTCTTTCAAACTGTAGAAAAATTAGCACTAATGTTAACAAGGACTGAATCCCAAAGGACAAGGACTGAATCCCCAAGGACAAGAATTGAATCCCCAAAGGACGAGGAAAAGGACTGGCCCCAAGGACAAGACAAGGCCAAATTGATCTGTGAAAGTCCTTAAGGGTAAGGACAAGGACCAGGACAAAGATTAACATCACTGCAAACTAACATGCAATCATTGTCTTGTATTAAAATCATCTCTTTTGGCAGATTTCTGATAAACTATATCACTAGGAAGCAATCAGATATAAAACTTCATTACCTGCGATGATATCGAAGGGGTTTCACATCGAGCTGAACATTGCCTTCAGTTGATACACGGGGATCTCCGTCAGCCATATGATCAAAGATGTGTATGCCATTTACAATTAAACCTATGGTTAACAAAGATCATAAATAAATAAATAATAATAATAATAATAATAATAATAATAATGTGATTTTAAGTGGTTTAGGAGGCTAAGTAAGCCTGTGTGAAAACCACTGAATACTGAGGGGTGAAAAACTTGTCCCAGGTCGCTATGCAGTGACTGGAGTCGGATTCGAACCCGCTAACCCCCAACTGAATGTCAAGAACATTACCACTACTCCACCGCGTCCACTCATACATACATGCATAAGTGATGTTTTCATCAGAGATTGTGTACTATATGTTATTGAAATTATAACCAAAGACATCAATCAGACCTTGGTTGAAGAATAAGTAATTTATTTACTGCTACAATTTGTTGGTCTCAATAAAATTATGCATTACAGAAACAGTTTTATAGTAGTTTCTATGGAAAATTTTCCCCTCAGAGAATTGAAAAATTTTGGAGCTCTAAAAAATTTGTCCCTCTGAAAATCGTCAGCAGACACCAACGGGACACTGCAGATCACTTCTATGATGTAGAGGCTCTAAAGACGAGTTACACTGATGAGCCTGGACTATTTTCCCCAAACCTGCTGTAGGCAAAATGTTTTGAAACTGGTATGGCCTCAGAAAATATAAAATTCAATTTACCATGGGTATTGACAATTGAAGTTCCTGGTCGATCAAAAAGGATCAAAAAGTAAAAGTTTCTAAGCATCTGCAAAAAGTCTGCAGTATAGTTTGGTTCATGGCTATCAGGTTTAAAAGAAACTCCATTTTGAAGATAACTGATGACGATAAAATTTGTTCTTGGTTCATCTTTATTGCCTTGTTTGTTCTGTTCATCTATTTTCTATTTTGCAATCATCTATAATTTTCATGTGCTATCATTGCTGCACATTAGTAAAATAATGATCATCATTATAGGATAATATGCCATTGTTATACAAAGAATTACAATTGGCATCTATAATGTAATGCATATGACATTAAAAGCAAGTCTTTAGCTTCAGTTTGGTTTTAGATCAGTTTATTTTTCCTTCTTTAACAAATTTGAACATAGTTGACATTCATAAATAAGCTCTAAATTTTGTCTTGCAATGCACATATGGCTTGAGGTAAGATTTTATTATTTTCTTTAACACGCTTGAAAATCAATGAAAATTTGATTAATGCACTCAATTAATCCCAAAATGCACAAGGCTTAGTAAATAATAATAATTGTAACATGGTTTCAAGTGCTTTAGGAGGCTATTTTAATTAAATTATTTGAACCATAAAAAATTTCTAAAAGAAAATCAGAAAAATGAATGTTTTGAACATCATTGATGAACTGGATAACAGAAAATTGTCTATAAATGACTTTTACAGCTGGGAAAGGACGACATGGAATCCTACAGTGAAACAAGATTCGAGGAAGTGAGTTATAAGGTACAGCAGCATGATGATAGAGAACTAAAATGTTTGGGATGGCCATTATAAATAAATATGGGAATGACCATTCCAGTATAAATGTCTGAGCAAATTTTATCTGAATTTCTAAACAACCAATGATAGAGAAAAAGAACTTTATTTCTCTCTAGTTGAATACATCTTAGTTAGGTGCCAGAGATGTGCGGATCCAACAATTTTGGGACCGCGGATAATCCGGCTCCGCCAGGTTTAGATCCGCGGAGGATCCGCATCCGCGCGAATATCCAATATCAGGAGCCGCGGAGGATCCGCATCCGCAGATAGTAAATAAATTCGGTCTTTTACTAACACCCCTCTCATGGTTTCAGCAAGCCTAGGACCTATCCTAATGTATTTCAATAAGCGGTAAAATTATGTACCTAGGTCCGAGACTCATTGCACAAATAGTCGTAAGAAAGGAGACGCTACATGTAAAGCATAACGTAGATTTTTTTAAATATAAAATAAAAGTTATTCAAAAACGTTCATATATGAATACCGTGTGGAGTGCACAACTGCACACCTCAAACAGTACACAGCGAATTCAGGCAAAAATTGGTTACTTAATAACCAATTAGACGCTTGAAATTCCAAAATAGGGCGCCTACCTCTTCAAAGGAGAACGGACATTCTCCCCAGGACGTTCCATGATTCTACCCCCGGCATTATCCCTCCTGGTACACTAGATGAAATGAAACCCCCGACATAATCAACCCTTTGTTTACTCAATGGCCTTTGAGGAAATCGACTGACACTGAAAGAGAATTCGTGTCGCTATCACTATTGAATTGATCTCAATTGAAATCTTCTTTAATTCACATTTGAAATCCTTTCTACTCCCGGTCTTTAAATGTTGCACCCATTCACTTGGGGATTATGCCTACGTGCCGGGGGGTTAAGTGACGATGATTAAGTGACTGGGAATTAGATGACTTGGAAAATGATGAAATCCGAGTCGGGTTGACTGGACTTTGAAGTTTGAACTTGTCGGAAGCTGTCTCCCGTCAGTTATTCTGATCTCTTATGTAAACCTCTTAACTTAGCGTTTCTGTTGATCAAAGAGATAATTGGCACTTTGGTCATCTACAACCATGCAATAGTCATAAAATTCAGGGCGTAATTTGAAAAGGTAGCAAATAGCTATGCACAATGTGTATGTATTTGTGTGTCTATGTGTGCGTGTTGCCAGTTTTCAGGATCCGCGGATACTCCGCCTCCGCCAGCTTTTTATATACTTGGGTCCGCCAAGGTCTGTGGATCCTTAAAATCCTTGCGGACCCGGCTCCGCGGATGGATCAATCCGCGATCCGCACATCTCTGTTAGGTGCACACACACACACACACACACACACACACACACACACACACGTTTGTGTGTGTACATACAGTATAAGCTGTGATGCAAGTATGGGATTGGCCAGAGTTATCTCTCATGCCTGTCTAAATGTGACAAGAGAGAAAGCATCAAGTATGTCCAAAAAATTCAGACAATATTTCATGAACAACTTCTAATGACACAGTTTCACCGTACCAGAGATTGTTCCCTTGAATGGTCGCTGAATATCGCCGGCCGAACTTTTTCGAAATCCACCGACATGAATCTCTGACTGACTGTTGAAGACAGTCAATCGATGACCTGCAAAGCACATCGTTCATAATACCTACCTTTTGGATCACATTATCCTTCATCAAAAGAGAAAGCCATTCGTCACATTCTGCCAATAACAGTTCCTTTGTCATTTGAACATTTTCTGTTAACATTGGTCCTTATTCTGTGCCAGTCAAAACTTATTAAAGACAGTTCTTGATCAATCTCTTGCTAAAACAGTCTGCATGATTTCTATTTCACATGTGATATTCAGATAATTTTCAGATGTAAATAGGCCTATATTCAATCACTGTGTAATATTTATAGCTGTGCCAAACTGACAAGAATTGAATTACAAATTATTGCACTTCTGTTCTTAAATGAATACTACTAAGATCTACACATAATTACACTAGCACATGAAACCATCTGCTTGGTAATATGTATAGTTTAATTTGAGGTCACAATGCCTTTCAGAGTATGTTGACAGTTTGTCATTAATCTTTAGTTATTTTATATGAAAATTTATCACTGCATTAACTTTTTGAGGCAGATGTCAACAAAAGTTGAATTCTAAGCAGAGGGCCGGAGTTGACAAATGTCGATATATCGAGGGGTAGAGGGCTGACAGTAACATATCTGTCAATAAAAGTGGACATATTGCGCGAAGAGCGTTTAGATGTTACTTCATTGACCAGATGGCGCCAGTGTAGGCACGCCTGCAGCTCTGCCTCTTGCCAGAGAGAGCTACCGGGTAGTCAAATGGTTAGTAGTCTTATAGGTTGCATTCAAAAAATATTCTGCTTTGTGGAGGTAAGACAAAAAATATCTCCTCTTCAAAAGAATTAAATTGTCAATTTAGCTGGAAAAGAGCGAGGACACCCAGTCATGTAAGTATGATATCAGTTACCTTTTGGATGATGAGTAACTAGTGGCAAATCATCAATCTGGAGAGATGAGTTGGCGCCGGCGCGAATAAACCGGACAACGTGGAGGTGGTAATCGTTCACCTTCTGTAGCGGTTCTCCGATACGGTGATCCTGAAGCCCAAGATTATAGGTAATGAAGATGTTGCCATCAGTCTAAACAAACAAATTCACACAAAGGCACAATCAAATACGAGACACAAGCAGATGCAAAAGTTTTTGTAAAATGTAATACATCCATTATCACAAAGAGAGTTATATAGATTATTTCAAGATGTCTGCAGTCACTCAATAATATCAACACTATCTATCTATCTATCTATCTATCTATCTATCTATCTATCTATCTATCTATCTATATATCTATCTATCCATCCATCCATCCATCCATCCGTTTCACACACACACACACACACATGCACACCCACAATGTACACACACACATGCACACACACATACAAATAAAGACATATGCAAAAAATAGATTCACTATGTCTGCATTACCAATTTTGAGGTAAGAAAGTTTTTTCCCAAGCTTAAACTTAAACTTGCTCGCCTCTATGCAACCAGGTTCAATTATGACATAAAACCATTTGCAATTTTGGGAGGGTCGATAAAATTGGCAATTGCAATGATCTAATGGTGGCAAATGTGGTTCAATGCATCTGCCTAAGAGCTCTCCGAGCATTTCCAGAAGACAAAAGGCCGCGATAATGACTCAAAGCGGGTAGATGAACTGAGGGGGTAAATGCCTTGATCTTTCATGGTATTGGCTTAATGTTTCCCTCTCTGCCATTACTTCCATTCCACCAAGTATGCACTCAATGTACTGAAGTACTTACTCATTCTCAGCAGAGTTGAATGGATGAGCACTTGGACCAGAAACTATTGAAGCCAAGGTTTTAACGACTCAACAACTCACTAACCACTGAACCACAAATATAATGATAGAAGCACAGGGTTATAATAAAATAATAATAATAATAATAATAATAATAATAATAACAAGGTTTAAAGTGGTCCAGGAGGGTTTGCCTTGTATACAACTTGAATGCCTGCAGGTATTAACATATACATATCAATAGTCGGTCTTACTCTTTCCTGACTGATCTCTGGAATGACCTGGTCTTTGCGGATGGATTTGAAGTACCATCGAGTGATACCCTTAGGTATTAGAACTGGTGCTATAGAAGTGCATAATTATTATTTATTATCAATTGTGATATTCTTTGAAACAAATAACACAATTTTATGCAAGAAAAAATTCAGACTTCAAACTCATCAATTATCCCAAAATAAAGCTGCAAATGGTCTTACAAGGACAATGATACCAGTTTCTAACCAATTCAACTTCAATAAAATCCTTTGAATTTCCACTCAGAAGTCGCAACAACGTCGCATCAAACTGCCCCGTACTCAACCCGAACACAATGGTGTCCTCCTTGTGGTCTTTGCGGTTGTTCTCATAACTCGCATAGCTGATTATTCCTCCATTACCTCCAAAGCTGTAGGCAATACCATCTAAATATTCAAATGGATTTCATTGGGTGAAACGATTTGCAACAAAGCATCGGCAAAAGTTACAAATGTCTTTAACCAGTGCTGAAGGTCTGTGAAAAAAGGTGCAGGAGCTCTCTTGGCGCTGAGGTGTGCTAAGTATAGCAGTGGTATACCTTTTGTATGTGTACCCTAGTTAAATCTGAATAATATCTAAAGTAGCGAACTATGGGTAGCCATCATATAAATTTCTATAGCGCTTTTTAAATCTTAGTTTAATAATTTTGCAACAAGTACACGGTGCTTTTACAATATTGGAACACATATTGAAAAATTATGGAAAAAGATTTTTATGGTCCAAAAAGGTGCCAAAGCTCAGCTCCGCCATGCACCGGCTGACTTTCAGCACTGTCTTTAGCTACTTGTTGAGTGTTTTTCTTCAAACATGAATGCTAAATTCATTAGTATCTTAATAAAAACTTGAACTCTGTAAAAGTAATAAATATCATCAGCACCGCCGCATCGCTTTGTCAGCCATCATCAATAGCCTGATACAGGCACAACAAAAATCATCCTGTTGCCACATAACTGAAAAAAATATTGAGTTTTAGAAAGTACAGAATAAAAAGACAAAATGATCAGTAACCAAATCAAATTTCTATGTTGGACTCTAACCTTCATCGCAAGTGGGTCCTGTGAATGGAGTCAAATCACAGTCGCATGACACAGAATCCCAGTTTTCAACGCATAATCCTCTGTTTTTGCAAAAATCTGATCGACATCTTCTGTCAGCAACTATATTGAGAAAACATACATTAACTAATTTCCCAAGAATAATAAAGAAATACATCAATTACAGATCACCGATTAGCACCAGCACTCCACTCATATTCCATCAACTGGTGCTGATGTACTAGTACAATGGCACTAAAGAATACTACTACTACTACTACTACTACTACTACTACTACTACTACTACTACTACTACTACTACTACTACTACTACTACTACTACTACTACACTACTACTACTACTACTACTACTACTACTACTACTACTACTACTATTACTATATTGATGTCAGTGATATGCATATGATGAAATGGTCTTGTGAAAACTTAACCCTGCAAAATCATTGCTGAATTGGTCATAAAACTGTGTCATGTCTGCAATATCTGCAATGTCTGCAACTGACAGAAAGTTCAAATGAGACAACACTTATTTCAATTTGATTTTATTTGGATAAATTGAGATAAGGGGTCTACAACTTGAAGCATTCATCATAGTGGTCACGAACTTGGCGAATGATGCAATACAAAACATAACTCAACTTTTCATGACACCCAATGACACTCGGTTGCTGGTCACATCGAGAACTCATATGACTTGGTGATCGTACCTTCAAGGCTATTGGACCTCAAAGTTGGAACGCTCTCCCGACAGCTATACGCGATCATGCAGTCTCACGCTCAACATTTCTTACCAACCTTAAGACATTTTACTTTAATGTAACAGCAGCAGCGCATTTATAAATGCGCCTTGCAAATGTGATTATCTATCTATCTATCTATCTATCTATCTATCTATCTATCTATCTATCTATCTATCTATCTATCTATCTCTCTATCTATCTATCTAACTATCTATCTATCTATCTATCTATCTCTCTATCTATCTATCTATCTATCTATCTATCTATCTATCTATCTAATCATAGCTATTTTTGCAGTAAATCTATTTGCATTTCAGTTTTCTTTGTTCTGCCGTGGCTTTTCTAAGTTACAGACTGCTGCTTTATTTGTCATTAGAGTCTCAGGTCCAAAATTATTTTTCCACCCAAATACCTTTTGTTTTACACTGCTGTAACAAACCATCATTTCCATAACTACACCATGTCACAGATATTAATTTGATGAATGTATGTACAAAATTTGAGCTTCCAACTGATACCAAATCCCTCTACCAGGAGATTCTTTGAGACAGTGATTAATTAACAGGACACTGAACCATCTCAGCTTCTATTTCTCAGCATCTGCTTTGCTACACTTGTCATGTATCAGCTGGTGATAAATGAGACTGCCAATAAATATTGAGACCAGTCGTGCACCAATAAAAAAACCTGGAAAATGAGCAATTAATAATGTGTGCAAATTTTTTTTCAAACATTTCACAGTTGGGTGGTAAATCACTGGTTTCAATTAAACATCATCCACCGGCATTTCTGTTTCATGGCAATTTAACTTTAATTCCAGTTTGGTCTCTTTAAAGAGAAATTTTAAATTTTATTTTGACTTTTTAGCAGCCAATGGTTTATTTCGAAATTCTTCAAGATTTGCTGATTCACTACTCAACATACTTAGGATTGAAATTGGTAAGGAGAGTATCTAGCATCTATTGATGTTCTGGAACTCTCTTCTTCACCCTGTCAGATCTTCAAATTCATAGAGTACTTAAAAATCCAATCCAAAACCCAATCTCTTCCATTGGGTTTTTCTCCATGGTTTGTCTTAAACTTATGAAACCATAGCAAGTTATGGTATCCGGACGTTTCATCTCAGGACGATTCATCTCAGTATGATTCAACACAGATGATTCATCTCAAGGACTATTCATCTCAGGACGTTTCATCAGGAGGACTATTCATCAGGAGGACTATTCATCTCAGGACTATTCATCTCGGATAAAGTTATAAGAGTTAGGGTTAGGGTGATGAATCGTCCTGAGATGAATAGTCCTTGATATGAATCGTCTGCATTGAATTGTCCTGAGATGAATCGTCCTGAGATGAAATGTCCTGATTTCCAAATTAGAACCGACCACTAACCTCCACATCCAGATTTAATGTTATCTTTGTGTTCAACTGGAATGCTGCTAACGTTCATTTCTAACAGATCGGCAACGCCTGTACCAAGATCAAGTGATGAAATACAACCCTGAAAACCATGTCTTGACCGAACCTACATTTCAAGGCAAGAAAAATGTAGCATCAAAATTTCAGTGATTATTGGATGTTGCACAATGTTTCATATCTTAATATTGCACTAACCAATATGGTAGATAATTAATTTTTGCCAACAGGGCATGACATGGAAAAGATCAATAAGTCACACAGCAGAAATACAGGTCATTCACTGCTCCATGTAAGTATGAAATCTAAATAAAAATTAAATTTTCAATTTATATAGTTCTCTGATGTAATAAAGCATTAATCTTCAGAGCTACACCCTTTGCACAAGTCAACATGTGAATGCCTAGGAGTCGAAGCCAGGATGTCTGCTCATCAGAGGCAGGGCTGGAGCTCTCCAGATGACCTGGTGAGGCACTCGAGAAAGTAAGTGAGAACAAAGAGAACAGTATTAACCCTTTCCAGTTCTACAAATTGCTGTGGCTTCCCACAGTAGTCCTAATATTTTTCAGTGAAAATTTTGCATGAAACAGTATACATCGTGTACTCAAAGTTCAAAAATAAGACTGTTGGAATCACCAAGTGATATAAAAATAACATATACATATTATTATACTCTAGAACAGTCTAGTGTCCCATAATGCAATGCATTTTGGCCCACATAGTGGGACTTAAGACTAGGAAACAGCAGATAAAGTCGAGGTCCTCTGGTGCGGAACATAGGACCACAATGGAAAAAAATTATGATGTCCCGTGGCCTGGGACATAGGATTGGAAAGGGTTAGGCTGTCAGTTAAATGCAGCAATCATCTGCCCTGTACCTGTCTTGGCAATAAGTTGTACAGCTCTTGGGTAACTCCGCCAGCATAGAGTCTTACACTGGTGTCAAAATGAAAGCCGCTCGACAGCAGATGTGTCTTCGTGGAATTGTCGACCCGAAGAATCATTTCAGACGAGTTGACCTGCAAAATGGCAACGTCGTGCCAACGGTTGTCGTTAACTGGTAGCTTAACGCCCAGTCGTAGAACTCGGGCACCAAATCCAACGTCGTAAACATACACAATCTGTCCAGCAGAGAGTTCAACGGCAAAGAAATCATGTCCAAGAATTCCACTGTAAATGACCAGTCCATCTGTCTGTGTCGTCTTCATCTAAATTTTCAAGAGGCAAAGAAATTCAACACACATCAAACAATCAAATGTTCAGTGTCATCGGAAATTTTTATTTCAAAATTTTATCAGATTTAATGGTGCAGAAGAAGACAAAAAAGGTTTCTCAGCCGCACAATGTTACAGAAGAACTTGATCCAGTGGATTTCAAACTTCAGGCGGTCCTGACACAAGCAAAGGTAGGTAAAGGTAGGTCCCGCACTCGAGTCTGAGCATTGGGTTCTGGCGCTCATCTCCGGTCTAGGCAATCAGTGACGTGGGTGGTATAATCCATCAATCTGGGGTAGGTTGCCATTACTTCTTTCCCCCAAGACCCACGTTTTACCTCGCAGCTTAACGCTGCTCCTCATTTTGCCACCGCCCTCTAGCAAGCAAGACTGAGTCGACCTGCGGGGATTGAACCCGCGACCTTCTGCTCCATCGTCCAGCGTTGTTACCACTCTTCTAACTTCCCGCCCCTGACACTAGTAGTAGTAGAATATATTTTTGCTGCAGCACTTTTCCATTTGTGATGCAGAACTTGTTTTTACAGAATCTAATTCCAAACAAAATCTAAACCTGTGACATTGGAGACATTCATCATGCTTAATGTGTGCTGCCAAAATACATAAATATTTTCCGTTTTCCATGATAAGCTTTGTCATTTAAACTGCTTTCTCCTGTATAAATATCCAGACCTGAATTCTGCAGCACAACTGAGGACATACACTGTATTGTGCTACACCCCATTTGGAAAATATTGAATTAGTGTGATATCAGAATTTTCACAAGCAGACAAGAAGCTGTCCAGGAAATGCAATACAAAAGCATTTCCTGCACTGAAACTGAATTCCAATTGAGCAACGTCTACATGTTTTGTTTTGTATTAATCTTTTCATTGTGTGTTTAATACTGGTTTAATATATCTTTTAATTAATATTACATTATGTAAAATGAGTGTTAAAAAATCTTAATTTATGCACTGAAGATGCCAGCATTAAACCAAGAGAGCATCAAATTTTATTTTCAAATTATTTTAAAGTCAAAATATGATCATCCACCAAGTGCAGACAAGCAAAAGAGTTGTCATATTTGAGGCGTATCTTTGGTGACTAAGGGATTTTTTTCTAATCACCGTCTGAAGTGTATGAACAGTTTCTAATTTTTAACTGGTCACAGCTCTCGGGACATAGAGCTCATATTCTTTGTGAAAGTTCATCGCTTGACACCAATGACTGTAGTTATATAAAGTTTAATTAATTACTGACACTATGGATGGCAGGGAATCACTGCTCCTAAATCGCATATCATTTATTTGTATAATATATGATATGTTACATATACGTATATTTATTTTCAATTCAATTATTTATGATCTATTTTAATGCTTATAAATTTCAACTATTTTCTTGTTATATAACAAACTAAACAAACAAATTCATTTTGTGTCAACAATAAGAATTACGCGAATTCGCATTTCCCAATGCTACTAAAATGCAATGCTACTAGACTTGAATTTGTGGTTTTTCTTTGAGAAGCACACCATTAATTAATATCACAAACCTAAGTTATTTGCACTGTTAGTTTCGAAGCCTTTTCTAAAATCTGGTATACTCAAACGTTCTAGAAACACTCCACGGGTCCTCAGGCTACGAGTTCTTCAGCTTTCGGTAAATAAAGCTGACGAATTGACATGTCAAAAAAAGCATCTTCGTTGACATTCATTTAAAGCATGATAAAACGAAACGTCCACGATCCCACTAAGTTTCCTTATTAATTTCAGGATTGTCAATGGCAAGCAAATAAATCACACACCGCAACTGAAAATATGTGAAAGACCACAAAAGAAATAATGAATGCTGTGTTAATAGCAACAGAATGGAAATCATTGTGTCCACTGTAACGACTGACAGAAGCGCAGCAGAGGTCCTTGGGATTTTGAATATTTCACCTTGCATCACCGATTGTTGAATTTGTCAAAAGGTCCCAAAGGTAACAAGAAGCCGGGCGGACAGACACCCATTCATCATTCCATTGATTATGTCTATTGCATATTCTGTCGTCGTCAAAGATGACATGGCTATGACGCCATTTCATATGCATGATTCAGACCTGAACGGCCCAAGTCTTCAACCATCAACAACAATAAATAAATACCAAGTGCTTTTTCCAGCTCTTACTTACTTTTCATCTATATCGTTGTTGTTGTTGTTGTTGTTGTTGTTGTTGTTGTTGTGTCTAAATGCAGTCAGTGTGAGTTGTTCATCTTTTGATTCTAAGACTATTTTGGGACACAATGTGGATACTGATTAGGTGCTTCAGTAAGTAAGCAAAATCTTGTGAATTTATATAGCACTTTCAAAAGTACTACTGCAGTAGCCGTTTATTCTTAGCGCCTAATCTAAATTTGAAATAAGTATAGCCAAAAGGTGGGTCAATCAGACAGGGTAATTTTATCCAAAGGGTCATTTGTGGTTGTGATGTATGGCTATGGAGGAAATGATTCAGTGATTCAGATGCATAGAGCATCAGAGCTGTAGTTAGGGTGGCGGGGCGGGAGCAGCCGCCCCGGGCGCTGACCGGTGGGGGCGCGTTTCGGCTGTGAAAAAATAAGTAAGTTGTATGACGACAAAAAATATAAAGGTCGTCACCGAAATTTAGAGGCGCAAAATATGAATCTTGCCCCGGGCGCCGAAAACCCTAGCTACGGCTCTGTAAAGCATAGGCTCCACACAGCGCTGGCCTATCCACCCACGGTTCGATCCTGTGGGTCTGTTTTTAAACAATGAGTTTTCACCAGTATGGGGTGATAGTAATGCGATAATCACAGAACTTTAGGCTGATGATGTCCAGCGTGTTATTATTATCAAAGAAACTGGATCACTATTTTTTAAAATTGTGAGATCAGCATGGTTACCCACTAGGATTTCACCACAAATTTCTGATTCACCTCAACATTAGCTAGGTCTTATTACTATCATATGGAAAGAGTCACAATATTAAAAGGTGCAAGGCATTGCTTGCAAAGAAATGAAATAACTCATATTTAACTCATAAGGAAATATTCAAGAAGCGACTGAAAACTTGGCTGCTCTGTTAAATCCTGACCTTTATATAATATTATTCATGAACTACGTAATGTGTTCAAGCAGTCCTCCTAGGACAATTTACCACATAAATCTTAACTTTCAATAATAATAATAATAATAATAATAATAATAATAATAATAATAATAATAATAATAATGCCACATAAATCTTAACTTTCAATAATAATAATAATAATAATAATAATAATAATAATAATAATACATTTAATTTTCTTTAAATTAAAAGAAAGACACATGTAAAATATCTCAGATAAACAACGTTGATCCGCCAAATGATCCAGAATGACAGCAATACAAAAGTGCCACTTACACGAAAGTACAGCACAAATTCTGACAGGACTTTCACCGTCACGACAAGGTAAGCGGACACCGTCGTGAAGGAAATGCTGTGGACGGTGCTGTCGACGACTGCGGTCATCGCCATCTGACCTTTCCTGTCCCGATCGTTCGTCTCAAAGAAATCCTTTCCATTAATTACTAACTGTTGCATCAGTCCAACAAAGCTGATCCGATCCGGCGGACGGTTATCCCACGCCCAATCGGCAAACATCGACGACTCGTCTGCGTCGTGGTGGTCAACAACTTTTCTTCTTCTCGCTGTCAGGGAATTTGCAGATCGATTCGATTTAAGACCGACTTCAAGTGTGTCCAAATCTGCAATCTCAAGTCCCTGAGCTGGAATAAGTAATCAAGTTAAGTAAGTAAGTAAGTAAGTAAAATCTTGCGAATTCATATAGTGCTTTCGAAGTAGTACTGCAGTAGCTGCCTACTAGTCTTATGCGATTAAATTCTAAATTTGAGATAGATATAGAATAATGAAAAATGAGATATTATTTTTTTTTAAACAGCGCGCTTTTAGTTTATAGAACTGATGATTTTCTATGTCAAGTCTGAGAATGGAAAATATCTGCAGAAGCATCAGCTGTCTACTACTCACAGCACAAGACAGATCGCGATGGAAAACAACACTGACCCATTCTTGTATAGCCAACTGTCGCCAAGCGACGACAGCGCAATGACTTGACATCAATAGAAAATTCAGGTTAGTTAAAATTAAGCACATGCAAGCAGAAGATTCATAAGGATATAGGTAGCTTTTGCAATGAAACATGGCATTCTTAGGTGTACTCGCATTTCTAAAAATCAAAATTTGATCCACTTTTCAAATGATGTTTTGATTTGAAGAACTTATGTATGCAGATGGTTACATCAGTGGTTTTCACACAGGCTTACTTAGCTTCCTAAACCACCTAAAATCACATTATTATTATTATTATTATTATTATTATTATTATTATTATATATTACACTCCAGATTTAGGTTGTGTTTGGTCACTGTACAAAATTATTAATGATAATAAAAAATAATAAAATTATTATTCTTAATATAATCCACTTTTATAACACTGTTATAAGGATTATAATTTAACTTCTAAACGCTAGAATACCACTCAAAGCGGTTTGTGGTTGTTCTGTAAAATATAACCAAATACCCGGTACCCCTATCTTTTCAAAAACACTTAAGATTTAGTATAAAATGAATCCAATGAATAAGTCATGGTTTCCCAACCTATGGGCTGTGACCCAAAATTGGGTCGCCAAGAGTTTTCTCTTGGGTCATGGCAGCAAGAACTTGGAAAACTAAGAATGTTTTGTGTAAAATAATCAATCAATCAATCAACCAGTCAATCAATCAATTACAGATCATTATATTGTGTTAGTTTGTAGTTCACCAAAATGACATTTCTTCCAAATGCAACCTGTGTCGCAGGTGTCTTCATTATCAAAAATTGGGTCACGACTTAAAAAAGGTCGAGAACCCCTGGAATAAGTAAAGTAAAGCAAAACATAGTAATGCTTTGAACAAAAATGTACACTTTTACTGAGTTTCCTTTGAATTTAGTGATTCAAATACAGGTTCATTTTCAAATGGAATGTCAATGCAGAAGAGCGCCAACATGCAGCCTTAGTTCACTTATTAGAAAAGAAGTAAGTAAGTAAGTAAACACAAAATTTCTATAGTACTGCCTAGACCAGTGATGGCAAACCTTTTAGGGATCACGTGCCCAAAATTCGACCGAAAGCCCATTTATTTATTGCAAGTGCCTACATCCAAATTAAACCTGAATAAGAATGTTTTGGTTTAGCAAAACAACTCATATATGTCTTCAAAAGAACAAGAAGAGAGTTTTGTTGATACACATTCATAAATTAGAGCTTAAACGTCAAATATTTCAATCAAATATTGATCAAAGGTATCAAAAATTACAATCAAAGACAATCCAATTATCAATCAAGCACAACTAAACACAAGAACAGTTCAGTTTTTTAAAACTTGATTGAAGCTGACAGTACAAAAAATTGACAATGATGATAGTGATTGAAAACTATGAATATGGTGCCATAGAGCAGAGAGTGATAATAAGAGAAACAACATTAATCAGTTATGACTGTACTACAGTGTACAATGAAATTATTACCAAAGTTTCACATCTATTCAGAGTGCAAACAATCCTTCACTGACAAGAGCTGTGGAATTATATTATTATTATTATTATTATTATTTTTAAACAAGCCAATTTATATAGCGCAGTAAAAATGAATATACAGTAGTTCAAAATCAAAAGTGCTTTACAGTCCAAATGATTTTTGAAATCATTTGAAAGGCAATATATGAAAGGCAAAGGTAATTCCATACTTGAACAAGCATATAGGGTCTGGCACTGGTCTAGGCAAGCAACGACGCAGGTGGCTCACGCCATTAATGTCTAGTAGTTTGCCATTGCTTTCTCTAGATCATGTTTTACCTTCACAGCTTAACGCTTCTACCAATTTATCGACGCCTAAGCAATGAACGGCTTGGTTGGCCGAGGCCACCACGACTAGATTCCAGGATAATCACCCATCTAAGTACTAACCGCGCTTAACATTGGTTAACTTCGGTGCTCTGATGGGAACCGGTTGCCAAATGCCAAGTAGGCTGAGGGAATCATATAAGCAAAGCCAAATTATGAACGCTAGTGACTGGGAGCTCTTAATCATTTTCAAACATTAACTCAAGGATTTAAGCTTAAACGATAGCTTAGCATGATTTAAAGAGGCTTAGGAGGCATTACTGCCTGTGTGAAAGCCACTAGGGGCACTAACGGGGCTTGAACCCGCTCCGTCAGCCTGACACTCCAGCACATAACCCACTCTGCCATCTTCTGCCCCACTCATGTGACCCACTCTGCCAGCTTCTTTAGATACAGATTCCTAACATTCCATTAAAACTGTGCCAAAGTCAACCAAAATTCCTAACTTTTCATGTTGGGAGTCACATCACTGTTAATCACACAGATGGTAGCAATTTTTCAGTTATGTCATTCATCAGGATTTGTAATGAGAATAATAAACACGTGAAATCTTGCAAATATTGATTAACTTTCTAATTCAGTCTAAAGAAATACTCTCCATCATCACTTCAACCTAATTTATACAAACAATGTACCATAACTTGGGAACATTTTTCAGCTTCCGGCTCAACAACCAATTATTACACATTTGCAATAAAAAAATATGAGGCAAAGTTTGTCACTTGATATTTCGTGCCTGCTAAATGATCAATTAAAAATCATTGATTTATTATCAAATTAAAGAAAACGTAAGGGAAAAACTGCAATGTGTACAGTATAAGCAATGACTAATGACTTAACGTAATTACTAGCACTCTTTCTTGATGCCTGTTGCATATATTTTCAAGAACGTTAAGTATTAATTTTTAAATATTAATTTAATTTTAGCTTGATTTAATTTGGTATTTACCGGTACTATTTATTTTATGCAACTAATTAATGCAACTGTTAACAATTATTTATCTCTAGTAAACTGATTCAATGCTCTTAATCGACAGTTTACTAGTGCTGCACTTAAATTATAGCCCCACACAATGCTACATACTGTACAAATGACAGTGGAAATCTGAGCAGAATAACTGGACACAGAGCAGTGGAAATCAGTGAAGAATACATCAAAATCTGTAAATTTCATGGCAGCAAATGGCAATTCTTAGTTATGATTCAAGAAATTCATTTTTATGCTGTTCAGTATTAATAAAATAGCAGCTGAATTTAACATGACATATCAGATGATGTTGATGTCCTGCTGCTGGCATTACAGCTCAATATATTCACAGAAAGAAGGCAAATCAGATTTGATCACAAATACAATTGAATTTGTAGATTCAGTTAAATTAATTATAACATGCATAGCTTTTCTTTTAAAGGCAAGGCACAAAAATGGCATACGAGTATTCTTAGCATACTAAAATACAATTAAAAATGGAGCCAGCAGAATTTTAGAAATAGAAAATTAAAGCAATTCACCTAAAGGCAAAGTCTCGGTTTCTGTGTTAAATAAAAGCTCGTCGATGCACGGCAGTCAAATTACCTTTCACTGCATCGTTGCCGTCCAATCGAAGCTCCACTTTGTTAAGACCAAAGTCAACGAATGCCGTATGCCAGGCATTATCACCAGCCAACTGCTCGCCAAGTAAACTCTGCAAAGAACATAGGAACCAAGCGACTCTTAGGCAAAGCGCCATCTAGAAGAAGGACTGCAAGATTTTCCACTGCATTCTCTAAGGGAAAAAACAATTATGCCCCGGCGAACGACGCGAAAACGCGACGTTCGCGTTTAACTGCTGCGCGGCCAACTCTCGCCGCTGCCACCGCTGCCGTTGCAACGGCGATAGTCTACGGGCTGAGCAATAGGCACCGCGAAATGGCAGATAATCCACCGGCCGACCAGGATGGTGTCATCTCCATACCATGATGAGTGGCGGTGTGATCAGATAGCTCGTGAATGATTGCTGCTGGGAAATTCTCAGTGCAAACCGAATATGTATGTTCGTTTTTCAATGCAACTACGTGCGCGCGCATCCAAACATGGCAACTTTAACACAGAACCGATCGTAGGAAGCGATAAAGCACGTTGCCACTGGCAGTTTAGCCCACTGCTGCACTTAACATTAATGATCACTCACAATGCTATGCCCAGTGAACATTTTATGCACAAAGGAGTGGCCATGGGTAATGCAGTTATATTTTGGCCTGACGATCCGTGAAGACAAAACTTTGAGGACTGATGAGGCAGTTTTACTGCACATTAACTGACTCTTGTATAAGAAAGGTTACAAACATAATCACAATACATACAGACAAATCACATTCATGCATAATTTCTTTGCTAAGAAAGAAATTCCAGCATGTATTTTTTACAAAACACAAGACAGTTCATCATATATGGATGGTGGGAAGCTGTTTATAAAAATTATTTTGCAAAAGTCAGATTTGGCCAGCAACAGTAACATAAAAATGCTTGTTTCACTGGAATTCCTCTGTTTCAATTATGCAAACAATCAGTTATTCGTATTACACATACATAAACAGTATTCTTCTAAGTGTGACCAGATGGCTTGCTCACAAAGGTGGTGAAGGCAAAGGTGATTGCAATTCATGCATTCAGAATAGATACTGGAATCAAAGATGTTTATGGTTTAAAACATCAAAATTAACTTTCTATGCTTGAGTAAGACGAACGATTTGTGCTGACTTGACAACTTAGGTAAATATGTCATCTCACCTTTAGCCTTTCTGATCTTTCCATCTATCCTGATTGAGTTCTAATTCAGAATGCAATTGGTGCAACAGTAGCTGATGCCCTGGAGGTCTAGACATTATGATAGTGATGCTATAGAAGTTGATTGATTGATTGACTGATTGAATGACTGATTGATTGTCCCACTCATTTTGATGACTTTCTTATAGAGATGCATCTCAGATTTTTCAGCAGCTTTTAAACTTGGTAGTGACCTCCAGTCAATGAGTTACACCACAACATAAGGTCCAGACTGGTTCCAAAAACCACAAGAACCAAAGCATAGAGTTCTGCTTGAGTGTTGAATTTCACATCTGAAGAAGTGCAAGTTCTAATAAAAATGATTAGGTCACTCTATGAAAGTGTGAAGGGCGTTTATATTCTTAAGATGACCACTGATCAACAGTAGTGATGCACGGTCAATGATCATTTAAAGCAGAATAAATGTTTCTAGGCGAACAGATGGAGCCATGCTGAATACCTGAACAGCTTTCAATTTGAATCAATAATTATGAAGGCATTATTGATTATGACTAACTACCGGAAAACCTTAGGTCTATCATTCTGTATGAACTGATGAACTACGATGTAAAACGCTCTTGACTTTAGCCTTAGCTATGCAATAGGCATTTCATAAATCATCTAAATAATGATGATGATGATGATGATGATGATGATGATGATAATAATAATAATAATAATAATAATAATAATATTATTATTATTATTATTATTATATTATTATTATTATTATTATTATTATTATTATTTCAAGACAATTTCTTGAGTGCAGTAAACATGGATATCGAAGCAAAGTCAAGAGCGCTTTACAAAAACCAGCTGTTAAACAAATGCATCTTCAACTTTCCAGAACCGATCAGGGAGTGTCTCAGTTGTCACTGTCTTCGGGAGCAAGTTAATTAATAACAATAATAATAATAATAATAATAATAATAAGGCAGTTTAAAGGCTGCAACTTAGTCCGTGTTGGCATCTGCATTAGACTTGATAAGCAATAGAAGATAGATGAGTCTTGTGTATATCTGATGACCTTAGCATGTATAAGACAAGGCTGGTTAGAGTGAATTCCAATATTTATCATAAGCAACTGGAAGCCAACTGTAGCTTGAGCGTGAAACTTGAATATTTTGCAATTGGCAAAGATTGGATTTATAATTCCACAGAAAATTGAATTACAGTAATCGAGATCACCGGAAACTGCTAATCCAGTGATTGACATATAGTTTTAGTATTCAATTTGTTGCCGCAAGTCAAGTCTGAGTTTATGAGTAGAGCAGAATGTTATGATTTCTGAGTTGACAAATGACAACTGTTCATACATAGACTGATGTATTGGTGTAATTGTGTTCATACCAACAAAAACTCAGCTTAAACTTAGCATGATTTAAAGTGGCTTAGAAGGCATTACTGCCTGTGTGAAAGCCACTAGGGGCCCTAACGGGGCTTGAACCCGCTCCATCAGCCTGACACTCCAGCACGTAACTCACTCTGCCATCTTCCGTATGGGTTAGGAAAAAGTTTTATTGGAGGTCTAGTTTTAGACGTACAGCATTGAATACAAACAACTCCGTGCATTGGATAATGATGAGTTCACAAGTTAAGTGAAAGCCTTGTATCATAATCTTTTAAAATTGTCTCTATGCCCGAAAGGCTCTGTTATTAGACCTCTTCACTCACTAATTCCACTTTACTATCACCTCATACAGCTTGAAGTTTCAAGTTGACCATCATTTCTACAAGGACAATAATCAAATCTTCTTAAGTTTTTACCAGTCCTTTATCTTAAACCTTGGAGTGTTTGGTCACTGGTGACAGACAATAAAACCTTCATTCAACCATATAAAAGCCGTGTTCCTGCTGGTCTCCACTGTTAGGAATGTCACCTCAACTACTGGTAGGAACAATTGACTTCTTAGCTTTTCCTTTTATCAGTCAGGTCAGGTCAGGTCTTCGTCCTCCAGCTGGGTCCAGCTATTGACTTCTCCATGACATCTCTCCAAAGATCTCTGTCCTTTGCTATTTCTTCCAAAGTCATTCGGTGTCTTCCGTCAGTTATTCCATTGAGATTCAGCCCTGCCATGTGCAGTTCCTCTTTCAAACCGTCCACCCATCGTCTTTTAGGTCTTCATTTAGATTTTCTTCCCTCTGGTTTGTAGTTGAAAATTCGTTTTGGGTTTCTTATTTCTTCCATTCTGAGTATGTGTCCAGTCCATTTCATTCTTCTCTTTCTGATGACTTCCATGATGCTCGGTTGCAGTGTTCTCTCTCTCTAACTTCTTCATTTGTTATATGTTCTTTGTATCCAATCCTTAGTATTCTTCTTAGCCATTTATTTTCTGCTGCTATTATTTTTTCTCCAGTTCTTTTTTATCAGTGAATGGAAAATTCATATTTTCCAGTCTACTGCAATCTTGGCATAAGTTTCACTAAAATCTCTCAGTGATCATGTGCTGAGCAGGGGTGTAGCAACAGGGTATATCGGTATATATACCCCCAAAATCAGTCTACCTCAAAGTTTTTTATGTGATTTATATGGTTTATGTGGTTTACAGTTAAGATTTATACCCTGCCCCCCCAAAAAATTATACATCCCCAGATCAAATTCCTGACTATGTCCCTGGTACTGAGCATAACCATAATACAATCAGCACACTATGCCATCTGCAGCTTATGCAGACTTAGACACCTTGTTACTTCTGAGGCACTTACTCTGCTCCAGCAAGTGTCTGAGTTTTTGGTTATCTCAACACCACTGCAATCTCCTGCAGATGTTTGAATTCTTTGGCTCAGACACTCTTCCAACACTGCCATTTTTCACTTCATCTTTTTATGCTCATCTCATGTTAGTCTCTTTCACAAGTAGCCATTCATGTTCAACATCTCTCTCTCTCTCTCTCTCTCTCTCTCTCTCTCTCTCTCTCTCTCTCTCTCTCTCTCTCTCTCTCTCTCTCTCTCTTGTTCACCAGAATTCTAATGGCAGCTATTCCATTGCTTTGAATTATTCTGCAATTTTTCACTATAACTCGTCCTTACACTCAGTTCAAAACCTACCAATTTATCAAAACTTCTAGGGATTCACAGCATTTCTAAGTCATCACAACAAGAGACGAGACCCTCGTAACAGTTTTATCACTACTTAGTAATATAATAGCAAAGACCAAAATAGTGCTAAAAATTCTAAAGCTAGAAAAGCCTGCATATTTAGTAATATTATTGTTTGAATTTTATTATCAGAGTTCACTTAATCTAGATCAGAGCATCACCAATATCTACCAAGCCACCATTTTACTCCATATAAAATGAATCAAAATTTTTTCACATACTAATGCAATAGCATAGACATTTTCTGCATGAATAGAGCTCCAATTCTGTCCAAGTCATATGTGCGTCACTTTCTAATGTTTTTACGACATAGGTCTCGCGAAGTCAAATGTGTCGAAGTCACACAACCTCGAGAATTCATCACAACAGCACGACAGTCGAGAATTGCAAACTGGAAGCGATACTATAAATCGACAGACAATGGCTGACACGTTGTCTGTTCGATGCGGTGCTGGAACGCAGCTTATAACACGACTTATAGTGGTACTTAGTCACACAACGCACAAACTTAATGAGGAAACATAAGCTCGGCTGGGTCATGTCATGAATAAATCAAGCTCTTAGCCACATTTCTTCTGCCTGCCAAATCCCTGCACTGAGTGATCGTCTATTGTCTAATGCTGCAGACAAAATTGTATAAGTTACGCTTCAAAATTCTCTCATATACTCTCCTGAATCCCTTTAAATACTAACTGCTTCTTTCAGAATTCAAACCGTCCAGCCTCTCAAGCAAAATGAACTATTTATGAACCACACTGTGTTTCATGCTTTTCCTCTGTAGCCAGACAGTCACAATCATAAAGACCATAATAGGATGACACTTCCTACATAACTTTAGCCTCGAGAACCTTGTCTTTCACCACGACGTAAACTCATCTTTCAAAGAAGATTTTGCTTACCTTCTTACTCCTCTACTACCAGCTTACAGAAATAAGAGTCACAAGTTTCTCTATTCAGCTACAGCAATTTCAATGGCAGATTAAGTGCCAAGGAATAAACAGTCACTATGTTATAACTACCTATTTTATAAAGTTAATACTAAGTAAGTAAGTAAGTAAAATCTGGTGGATTCTATAGCGCCTTGGAAAAGCAGCACAACAGTAGTTGCTTATTCTTAGGTGCTCAGCCTTTCTTAAAATAGCTATGGGAAAGGTATATGATCAGCCAGGCAACAGTCAACATCCAAAAGGCAATGACTACCTATTTTATAAAGCACCATAGAAATTCACAAGATTTAACTTACTTATATGATAAGTTGCTTGCTTACTTACATACTTACTTACCATGCACAAAGTCTAATCTTTAGTCTGCCTTCTGCCACTTTTAATTATACCACCACTACAATCATCATCACCACCACCACCAAGTGCATTTACAGCACCAATTATAATAATGCTCAAAATGCATAAATCGAACGGTACCAAAACGGTACCAAACCCGCCTGCAAGAATCATTTCAATGCCAGAGAACTCAGACAGAGTGGGCAACAGCTAGACAGACTGTGAAAGAAAAGCAATGAAAAGAAATGTGTTTTAGACTGGATTTAAATGAACTCAGCAAATGTGCAGATCTAACATGCATCACAAAAGAGTTTCACAATTTTTACAACAGTTATTATTGCACATCAGGGAATCTTTATGCATATAAAATGATGAATTTCTATTGATGATAAAGAAATTTTGATAATGAAGGCAATAAGCAGTAGTTAATCTTCTGCATCCATCAATCTATACCAGGGATATTTTTACACATACGTACATACATAGGTACATAGTTTATTATTTCCAAATATCCAACAGCAATGAAATAATTATTACAGGAAAAATATATAATATGAGTATAATACTTAATATATTACAGCATAGATGAAATTCAAATAAATGACTAAAATTAAAAGTAAACAATCAGAAAGATCATAACATAATTACTCATATTAGTTCCAAACAGGGAAATAAAAATATACCATAAGGGAAAGAATTCCCGCAAGTAGGTATCTCAGATAGAGTAAGCCTTTTAGTAAATAAAGTAAGTTTAATACATCATGACATCTATTTAAGTAGGTTTTAAAGAATAAAGACTAAATAACATGAATAATGACACCCCCTAACACCACCCACCCCCCACGCCCCAATTCGAAGTCGACACCCCCAAATTTCCTACTCTAACAATGGCTAACAATGGTAAGTACCCTAAATAGCCCCCAAAATTTTACCGATCCCCCCCCCAAATTCACAATCCTAGAAATAACCCTGATTGATACCATCAGAGTATTAGTACTGTTGTTTTAGAAGTGTTTCAAGTGTATAATTATTAATTATCATAAAGACAGAATCAATGGAATAAATTGAAATTTCAACCTGATGCAACATCAAATGGAACACCAAAGTTCAGTCAAAGTTTGATTTAGGCAGAAATTCTGAAGGCATAATTTAAACCATTCTAGAGCAAAGCCAGATGACAAGAATGGCAATAATGGATTTCTGGAAGCCAAAACACTTACATTCAACAATAACTAATTATTGATTTCATGCAAACGAACTCTACAGTCAGCCCATTAATCTTGAAGCAAACTGGCTTCAACTGCTTACTTTGAAGTCTGCTCCGGATTTCATATCCAACCGAAGAAAACCATTTTCCAAAACCAAGTGGATGAAATCACCATTCAGTGTCGATGTCAAAGCCAAAAGCAAACAGCTGGGAAGACTTGTGCGAAAGCGCAAAGACAGCGAAGGGCTTGGATGATAGAATTCATCGCCAATTGATGCGTGAAAATATTCTAAGCCGTCGAATCGCAGTATGGTCGATTCTTTTGCAAACACAGAAAATGCAAAGTCTGTTAGTCAAAAATATGCATAGATAAACATAATTCAACAGCATTTGCTGCAAAACAGAAAAGAATCAGATGGCCTCACATAGGCATAGTACAATTTTAATTTGCATTTGTCATGTTAGACACAGATGCCCATCAATTAAATAGAAACCATTGCAAAATAAAATAAGATGCATCACCAAAGGAGTGGCGGCTCCACAGGGGGCCTAGGGGCCCGTGCCCCTATTGAATGCCTGCCCCTCCCCAGTGCCCCCCTGTTGGGACCCTATACTTAATACCACATACCTAACAACAAATGGTTGGCCCCCATGATTAGAAGTTGCACCCCAACGTCCCCCACTTGCCAAATCCTGGAGCCGCCACTGCACCAAAGACACAATATCTGAACAGGATATCATTTTATGTGATATTGGTTGATATCCTGTGTATTACTAGGAAAGTCTATATGAGTTTTGAATTTAGCAGCCTTCAGATTTCCAGCTAAGTGCAAATAATTGTACTTTTTCGATTCAAATGATGGCCGCACGGAAAACCTTATGACTTGTTCTCACTTTATTCACACGAGGGCAGCAGAATATCCACCACATCGCAGCATCCAATAATGGCTGTGACAGCAAATTATTACCAAGAGCAATTCTGGTGACCATTGGTGTAGCCACGGGGGCCAAGGGGTCGGCCCCTAATGTGGTTGGGACCGTCGTGGCATTTGCACAAAACTTTTTAGAAATTTTTGTGCAGGTGGGGGGAAAGGGTAGGAAGCATGATAAAAGAAAATACAAATGTGTGAAGAGCTCATTGACAATATGTTTTTTGCTCACTGGAAATTTTTACCCAAAAAATAAAAAAGTTTGGATGTGCCCCCTCTATTCCGGAACCCTAGCTACACCACTGCTGGTGACTTCCAAAAATAGCTTTAATTGCTAGATGCTTTGGACAGCTTAACCTCCCTCTGGATGGCGATGTATCCCAAGGGCAAGTGACGACAAAGAATTTAATTAATTATTATATGTTCGACAGTGTCTTTGAAAAATCGAAGAGTTTTCAACCCAAGGTCAAAATCAACTCTACCTGGCAATACCTCCTATTGAGGTGTGTTATCAAAGCTGTTAACTGGAGTAGGTACAGAAATGTAGGTTCATGCTACATGCCATTTTAATTGAAGTTAAAGACACTAGACTTTAAGACTCAACGTCTTAATTACCTAACTTTGCAATAAAGTCAACAAGGACATCTTGAATCTCAGACTTACAACAGAACTTTCCACTGTCTTAAGCAGTGGCGTCGCCAGGAATTTTTGGTTGGGGGGCAAAAGGGGGCTGGCGTGTCAGATTCCTTACCCACCCCCACCACCTCCCTCCACAAAATACTTTCTCACCAGATTTGCGCAAATCTGGTAGGTGGTCAGGGGCAGGTTGGGGGGAGCAGTTGCCCCATTTGCCCCCCCCCCCGTGGCGACGCTAACGGTCTTAAGATTATCTTAAGATGTTTCTTCAAGAGTCTGATCCCTTAATTCTGAGCTTCACTTCATTTTCAGGGATATGGATCAATGGCAGGATTGGATGCACAAAAGCAGCGAGTCTAAAGGGATACAATCCGAATGTGACCAACCAAGTTCTCTTCATCCGCACCTAAATCCAAAACTTTCACGTCAACTGATCTTATCATCTTCAGCTTTTTTTATGCAATGCAAATTTCAATCAGCGAAGGACAAAATTTCGGCAGCGAAGTAGTTCCACTGCGGCAACCTACCACGAGCACAGATGGGGCCGTGGAAACCGGTGGATCTGCAGTCGCAGATAAAACGATTCCATCCCTCGCTGCATATTCCCCCATGAAGGCAAGGATACGTGGGGCACTGAGCAGACGACTGCGAACGGCTGCAGCCGGGTACCACTTCTTCTTCTGACGACGACGACGTCTCCTGACGCCGGGCCAGAGCCACGAGGCTCACGCGATCCGCGTTCATCATCAGATGTCGCACGCAGCCGACGTATCCGCGCCGCACCGTCAGTCGGACGGGAACAAAGGCCAAATCCCACTGCCTAGGAGGTGCAACTCCGCCGAGATAAAGGCAACAATTCGAATCCAGCTGCAGAGATGATGATGATGATGATGATGATGATGATGATGACCAGCCGCTGGAATTCTCGTGAAGTCTGTGATGCACTTCACTGCCGCCGTCAACTTTGATCATCACCACGGCGCTTCTGAGGTGCAGCGAGACGTGATGTGGCACCCCGTCGTCAAAACACCTCTCGACTGTGCCGCCGGGCGCAGTCAGCCCCATCATCCGCGCCTTTGATTCAATGCTGATTACCAGATACAGAAAACCTGCAATGCATCAAGCAGGCAAATCTCAGGCAAAATAATGGATGATTACGTTCGAATTGCTCCTAGGCGGAAATATTCAAAATCATAAAACGAAGATGTACCCAGTAAGAAAGCTGCAACTTCTAACAAATGCCAATTAGTTTCTTCTACAAATACCTTCCAATCAACGTAATACGATTACCGATTGCTGCATGCTTCAACCAGTAAAGACAATCACTGCCTTTAAATTTTCAATCAATACACGTCAGTTTCAAAATGTACAATACAGTTTTGGTAACACTAGAAATTATGTTCAGTGGATATAGTAAAAATGAATAACTGTCAATTACAAAAGTTCTTAGCAAGCATTGATAATACTAAACATTAGTGATCAAAATTGAGTGTTTGGCTGACTGCAGTTAATGAACACATTTCTCCCATTTTATCAATGAAGAGTCAAAATAAAAAGAAAGAGCTGTATATATAACTTTATTTTTTCGAAGAATTTGAGTGTTTTAGCATCAAAACAGCTTCTAGTTAATAGATTTTAATCTTATAATTCAGTAATTAAGCCATCACAAACTAAGACTATCATTACAGACTGGCCAACCCTGGTACCTAAATTCCATGTAAATCACCCAAGACATTACCATTCAACAAGATTTGCTGACTCATCGCCTAATGTGCTCAGAACTGAAACTGGCAAGACAGCTTTTTCTATGGCAGTCCCAAGGCTTTGGAACTCTCTTCCTCTGTTTGTCAGATCTTCCAATGAATGAAGACTCAAAACTCATCTCTTTCAGATAGTTTCCTCCATAGTGTGCCTTGCCACTGACTGATACCTGGATTGACCTGGTCTTTTACAGGTGTAGATTACCTGGATTGACCTGGTCTTTTACGGTGTGGATTCGGAGTACCATCAATTGATGCCTTGGGTATTAGAAATGGTGCTATAAAAGAACTTAATTATTATTATTGATTATAATCATTATTACAACTCAATATTAATATTACAAGACTCAGCAGCGCTCTGAAAACAAACATATTATTACCATTATTAATTATTATAAAGCAATCTGGAAATAAATATATTATATGATTAATTATTATTAATTTTATCCATCTTTCAATTAATCTGATGCACAACTAATTGACTTCTCAATTTAAGCAACTAGTCACCTTTGAGCATTTGGACTCCAAGGAAGGCCACTCCCTTACTGGTGCCCAAATAACCGTGCAGCAGCAAGCCATTTGGTTCATTTGTTTGGAATGTGAACTCCACAGAACTGCCATCTAAGTTCAGTTTCCACTCTGGAAGTTTGATGATGGCTCCTTCAGTGAGGAACGTTACCGGTTGTAAGGTCTCCATGTCCTCACACTTCTCGTACAGATGACCGCCATGCATTCCAACAAGACTGCCGTTAATGCGTGAAAGAGAGATTAGGTCAAGTGATACTCCATCAGCGTGGTAAAATGCCTGGTAATACACCAAATTAATACACCAAACTACGTCAAATAAGCCTGTAAGCTTATAGATATAGCAGTTTCAAGCTTTTTCATGAAATTCAGTCTGAAGCCAGTACAGACTGAAATATACTGTTTTTACTAAAACGGGCAAAGATAAGTGTTGAAACTTTTTACTCAAATTACTTTTGTAAGTTCCAAGTTCCTCCCATTACTACAATAATATTCCAGTATTGCTATTAACAAAATTTAAACAGAGAATGTAGGAAACTTCACAGGCCCTGTCTTGGAAGCAACATGACGCATGACTTAGACTGCAGACCAGAGATCACAAGAAGTAAGTAAGTAAGTAAAGTCAAGATTAATGTGGTGACTAGTCGACAGACTGCGCGAACACATTACATAACTAAATAACTAAATACAGTAACTAGTTCTGAATAGCCAGGACTTGAGGCATTTCTTGAATGTGTCGAGTGACGGAGACTTCTGGATGTCAGCGGGAAGCAAGTTCCAAGCGCGCGCAGCAGCTACCGGAAAAGCTCGATCACCTACAGTGACGAGACGCGTCCTAGGGACAATCAGTTCAGCCGTAGTGGAGGATCTCAGTCTTCTACGGCCTTCGAGATCCGAGACGCTGTGCAACTCGGTCGCCAGATAGTTCTGTCCTGTCCTGTAAAGAAGGGCTTTAGGGCTTTATACAAGGGCTTTAGACCTACTAACAACAATGGACAAGATCTGGAAACGTAAAGCTCTTTAAACTAAGCACAGAAATAAAAAAGAAAATACTTGAAGCCTGTATCTTCAACAGCTTTCTCTACGGATGCGAGACATCGGTCATCATCAAAGACTTGGAAAGAATAATGCTAGCCGTTGCCCTTTGAAAGAAAGTGTCGTAGAAAAATACTAAAATTGGGTTGGCTGAAAAGATCATAAATGAAGAACTACATCAGAGGGATTCAGACAAGGCACACCATGCAGCAGAGTAAAACCAAGGAAACTCCATCTATTTGGACATGCTTGCAGAATGAAATAGGGTAAAAGAATCAAAGCTCTAATTTTTGGAATAAGGGAGGGTGCCGATAAAAAGGAAGACCACACAAGGAATGGTTTGATGATGTTAAGAATGGCGTGAAAGCAGTTTTCAGCGTGGCCGGACAAAATGTCACAGTTTAAGGTTAGGTTAGAGTTACATTTTGTCCGCTGACATTTTGTCCTAGCACCGCTTACAGGATCTGAGTCACAAAGCAATGAACAGGAAAGAATGGCAACAAACAGTAGAGATGACATTATACACCAATGGGGTTTGAGCCCACGGTTAATGATGATGATGATGATGATGACATCAGAGTTTGACAATCAAGATCATAGAAGCAAATTCGGTATTGTCATCATCAAGTCTTGAATTGCGATTAAATCTGAGATATAGCGAAGAAGTTCTTTGTTGGTCTTAAAATAAGAAAGGATCGATTAACCATTAACAGTATCAGGAGAGTCCGATATCTATGTCAGCGTAAACACAAGTGCACACAATCTACACACAAGTGCGTAAAATGTTTTTTGCATCAAACCATCATCAACTGCCAATATCATGTTTTAAACAGGGGCGGAGCTAGGGTGTCCGGCGCCTGAGGACAAAGCATACTGATGGCGCCCCCTCAACTTGACAAAAATCATAAGAAGCAAAAAAAACTTACAAACATCGTGCTGCACGTTTGGTTGCCAAGGCACACGAGAAATACACAAAGCTACAAAGTTTGGCGCCGTTCAGCCCATTTTGGCGCCCCTTCACTCTTCATTCAACTTTGCGAATACCCTGACAAGCAAAAAAAGGTCATCACCTGTAGCGGAACATCCTACCTTAAACCAATTTTGGCGTCCCCACACCTCAGCGCCTGGGGACATCTGTACCCCCTGCACCCTCCCCCTAGATCCGCCTCTGGTTTTTAATGCAATGAGAAGATTTCCATCACCTGCTTAAAGCAGCCCTGCAGAAAGCTTGGTGGTCGTGAGGCAGGAAAACTGGCAGGGCTTGATATTCCACCCATGTACAGCATCCTGTTTGACAGCATCGTGAAATCGCCGACCACTGTTCCACTTCTTGTCATTGATCCATCGAGTTTCACTTGGATCTGAAACACAACCACCTGTCAGCTGATTGGCACTTAGCATTTGGCATCCCTGGAGACTCTTCAGTCTAACTGCCAGGTAACTCAAACTGCACAGGAGGAGGAGTAACAACCGTCAAAACTGTGATAAAAGCAATAAATAAATGACTACATCATAAACTGTGAACTGGACAAGGAAAAAGCTGCTACAGATTAAACGTTTCAGTAATTTTATTGTAAAACACAAAAGCGTATCATATACACAATTACACATGCAGGAGAGGATCGTTTTAATGGACTTAGCAGCTCTGTAAAATTGAGTGTACCGGTACTATATCCGAGGTACACTATATCCAATACAATCAAATACTGTAGCACATCACATGGGACTGTATATTGCAGTACGTTATAACTGAGGATATGTTATAACTAAAGGTGGCAATGGGTACCCGTTGGTTTCCTATTACCTGGGCAATAAAATTGAGTATGGATACCCATGGGAACACGACCCTTATGTCACATTCCCTCTCTGATCGCTGCAACTAAGGGCAGAATCATTAGTTGCAGCAACCAGAGGAGGATTGGCTATTTATTTGGGTGTAGAGATGTAGAGATAAGAGTCACAATGAAGACCATGTGAATTCGGGCACCCGGGTACTTGTTCAGAAATTGGACAGGTGCCCTGGCAGCTTTAAAAAAGATTGACAACCCTAGTTATAATGGAGCCCATTATAACGAAGTTCTACTGTAACACACACACACACACACACACACACACTGGAAATCAAAATTACCGAAACAGTTCTGACACATGGACTGAAATGAATCTACTAAGTGAACTTGGAATCGTAACCGAAGCATTAGCTTAATCAACAAACTGTTGAGATGTCATTCTACGTCAATTCAACCAACACCTGATCACTTGAATGTTTATTACAGTTTAATCACAGGCAGTATAATGTACATAAGAAATAAATATACCGGTACTAGCTTCAGTTAGACATAAGGTAAAGGTAAGGTTCATCCGTAGGTGCTGTGCCCGTAGGTGCTGATCTCCGGTTTCATGACCATCAGCCCATAAGTGGCTAAGCCATTTATCAGCGGACGGTGGCCAGTCATTCCGCCATCCTATGGTTACCTTCGCAATGTTGCCATTGCTCCTCACTTTACCATCACGTAAAAGGCTGTCGACCTTTAGGGCTCCTGTGGGACTCGAACCCGCGACCTCTTGCTCCATCGTCCAACGTTGTTACCACTCTGCTAACTTTCCGCCCCTCAGTTAGATATACAGAACCTAAATTCACTAATGCCTTCAAAACATTTGCAGACAGGTTCTTTGGAGATATGAAATCTTGTATTCTACCTTGTGAACTGCGGTTCATATTTAATATTAGTTAAAATGCTAATAATTCCCACAAGCTGTCTTGATGAAGATTGAAAATTTCTTTTTACCTTGCTAACTGTGGTAAATATAGAGAATATATTTTTCTATATCAGTTGAACCAACGTGGAATTATCTAAAAGAGATCAATTTTAACCTCGCAAGTCCTCTTCGTTTAAATCATTGACATATTGTGGACATCTGCTTTGCTTTATGAGACCGCAAATAACTTTACACAACAATAACTTTTTCAGAAAAGATTGTCATGAATTCAACAGAAAAGTCATAGCTGGACACTGACTGAGAACCGTCACAAATTAACAACTTCACTTTAAAAAGCAGCAATCCATCCATAATACATATCGAAGAAATTCCGCAGGGTCCAGGACAGCGGACTACTGCTCCTATTATAATGTAACCCATTATCCGAATGGACCTTTTAATATGATGCTGGAAACCAAAGAAGAATCGGACCGCGCGCTGCCCGACGGCCCGTAAATCGCTCACAATAACAGCAATCAGCCGACACAAGCCAAAAGAGTTGGCATCAGGAGTCGCTCTCCAAGTGACATGGAAATCAAATATTCTACGTGAAAGCATATTCGATGCACATGCGCCGCGGCGCCGCCGCCGTCCGCACTTGGGATTCGACGGACTGACCGACCGCACTTAGGACCGACTGCCTCTTAGTTAAGCACGGTTCGTTCGGTCGGATCTCTCTCTCTCTCTCTCTCTCTCTCTCTCTCTCTCTCTCTCTCTCTCTCTCTCTCTCTCTCTCTCTCTCTCTCTTTTCTCTCTCTCTGTATGTATATGACGGCTGTCAGATTATGATACGTGTTGATAAATGTGATTCAAGCCAAGTCATCAGAAGAATGCCAAAAACAACAAAGCATCAGAGGCGTAGTGTCCCAATGGCTACTACGGCTAATAGCCATGGGTGGCACACATGATGGGGGTGGCAGCAAATTTTGGAAGCAACTTTATTTTTGCTTGTCGGGTTGTCGAGGAGTTTTGTCGAAGGTGCGGCAAAATTCCGAAGGGGCGGCATATTTGCAAATCTAGCGGTGACGACCTTTTTTTGCTTGTCAGGTGTAATAAGAGTGAAATTGGGGTGGCATTTTTTCCAGGAGCCATAGGCGGCACGAGTACACGTCACGCCACTGCAAAGCATTCAGTGCAGAAAAGCAGCAAGAAACAGAAATTTGCTTCTGTGAAGTTGCCAATAATAGAAACATGCCAATAGCTATCCATAATAATATTGTATCCGCAAAACATATCATTAAAGAGATCTTAAACTTATTCTTTGTTAACTTGTTAAGTGTGCGTGTGTGTGCGTATGTGTATTTGCTCAGTTCAATTCCAATGAGAGGTAGTTGGTGGCTTGTTATTTTGTAAGTAAATACACAGGTCAAAGATAACTGGTGCATTTTAAGGACATTCAAATACACAATTGGCACAACTATCACAAAAAAAGATTGCTTTGACTTAAAACATACATCTCATCCAGCTGGTTTCACCCCCCCATAGTCTGTCTTGCTTTCCCACTCTATTGCTGAAAATTGGCTGATCTTCTGAAACTGGATTTGGAACACCATCAGTTCAGAATAAAACTGGTCTAGTAAAAGTGCATTATTTTTCAAATTATTATTATCATTATTATCACCTTTGAAAAGTACTATTGTAATATAATACTAAAAGTACTATATCTGTTGATCATGTCCTCAGATAATTAATTTAACAAATGACTCGGATTTCACGCGGACTTTAACAAACGTTTCCACTTGCTTCCTCATGCCCTCTGCACGTCAAACGGTCAACACTATTTCTTCGATATCAAAGCCTCACTTCGGGAAAACGCCCTGGTTTCTCACGCGTTAACACCGCTTCTCCATTTAGGCACGGCAGTGGCCGTCATGGTGCCATGCCGGTGTCGTATAAATTTATTTCCGCCATAAAATTATTTCCTGGGCGGAGCCTGCGGTTGCTAGGGAAATAAAATTATGTGGCATACGTATAAATTTATTTCCGTATAAATTTATTTCCGCCTATCAACATAATATCTAAAAATAGCTTTAATCACTTTAATGCATACGGTTAATAGCAGGCAATAATTTTATTTCTACATATAACTATATAGCCTGCTGTTGGTGAGGAAATAAAATTATAACCGGTAATAAATTTATTTCCTATCTATCTATACCTGTGTATAGCATTGGTTGGAAATGAAATGATATCCCATGGGTAATAAATTTATTTCCTAGGAAATAAAATTATAACCGGTAATAAATTTATTTCCTATCAATCTACACCTGTATATAGCATTGGTTGGAAATGATATCCTATGGGTAATAAATTTATTTCCTAGGAAATAAAATTATAGCCGGTTATAAATTTATTTCCTAGTCTACTGTCTATCTATACCTGTCTATATCATTGGTTGGAAATGAAATGATATCTCATGGGTAATAAATTTATTTCCTAAGAAATAAAATTATAACCGGTAATAAATTTATTTCTTATCTATCTATACCTGAGTATATCATTGGTTGGAAATGAAATGATATCCCATGGGTAATAAATTTATTTCCTAGGAAATAAAATTATAACCGGTAATAAATTTATTTCCTATCTATCTATACCTGTGTATAGCATTGGTTGGAAATGAAATGATATCCCATGGGTAATAAATTTATTTCCTAGGAAATAAAATTATAACCGGTAATAAATTTATTTCCTATCAATCTACACCTGTATATAGCATTGGTTGGAAATGATATCCTATGGGTAATAAATTTATTTCCTAGGAAATAAAATTATAACCGGTTATAAATTTATTTCCTAGTCTACTGTTTATCTATACCTGTATATAGCATTGGTTGGAAATGAAGTGATATGCCATGGGTAATAAATTTATTTCCTAGGAAATAAAATTATAACCGGTAATAAATTCATTTCCTATCTATCTATACCTGTGTATAGCATTAGTTTGAAATGAAATGATATCCCATGGGTAATAAATTTATTTCCTATGAAATAAAATTATAACCGGTAATAAATGTATTTCCTATCTATCTATACCTGGGTATAGCATTGGTTGGAAATGAAATGATATCCCATGGGTAATAAATTTATTTCCTAGGAAATAAAATTATAACCGGTAATAAATTTATTTCCTATCTATCTATACCTTTGTATAGCATTGGCTGGAATTGAAATAATATCCCATGGGTAATCAATTTATTTCCTAAGAAATAAAATTATAACCGGTAATAAATTTATTTCCTATCTATCTATACCTGTATATAGCATTGGTTGGAAATGATACCCTATGGGTAATAAATTTATTTCCTAGGAAATAAAATTATAGCCGGTTATAAATTTATTTCCTATCTATCTATACCTGTATATATCATTGGTTTGAAATGAAATGATATCCCATGGGTAATAAATTTATTTCCTAGGAAATAAAATTATAACCGGTAATAAATTTATTTCCTATCTATCTATACCTGTGTATAGCATTGGCTGGAATTGAAATAATATCCCATGGGTAATCAATTTATTTCCTAGGAAATAAAATTATAACCGGTAATAAATTTATTTCCTATCTATCTATACCTGTATATAGCATTGGTTGGAAATGATACCCTATGGGTAATAAATTTATTTCCTAGGAAATAAAATTATAGCCGGTTATAAATTTATTTCCTATCTATCTATACCTGTATATATCATTGGTTTGAAATGAAATGATATCCCATGGGTAATAAATTTATTTCCTAGGAAATAAAATTATAACCGGTAATAAATTCATTTCCTATCTATCTATACCTGTATATAGCATTGGTTGGAAATGAAGTGATATGCCATGGGTAATAAATTTATTTCCTAGGAAATAAAATTATAACCGGTAATAAATTCATTTCCTATCTATCTATACCTGTGTATAGCATTGGTTGGAATGAAAATCCTATGGGTAATAAATTTATTTCCTACTTATCTATTTCATTGGCACTTGGCATTTTGGCGTTATCTTGATGGTATTAACTGAAAAACGGATTTCAACTTCCCACGAGAAAGCATAGTTGAAAAAATGCTTCAGTAGAGTAATATATAGTGAATGCTATCCTTAGCAACAAGAGATGGCCTTCATTAAAGTGACGAGGAAGATACTACCAACAGACGATAAAATGCGTTTCCGGATTAGAAATCTCAATAGGCCTATCAGTTTATCCTCTGTGTATAAGTCGACATTAAAAAGACGATTTATTACGAAGCGCCAGAGAAAAACCATGACATTTGTCGAAACAATTATTATCAGAACAACGATCATTAAATAAAGATCAGCTGTGCTAGAACAATGGGAAATCATTGGCATATTTGAAGTGAAATGCATGATTCAATTTTTAGTAGCATCCGCATTTGAAAATAAGTGTAAGCGGTCTGTTGATGATCAATATCGACTTAAACTGTTAAACATACTCAAGACCACCCGTAGTGAGTTTACCGGAAAATGCGATTCTTTTGCGATTGATAAGCCGCTGATTATATGCAGATACGATTAGACTTAGCAAGCAATAATGCTGATAATGGCTATCTTATAATAATAACTATACGATTTCATATGAAGCATTGATTGGGAGGAAGTGAAGAAGATGAGGCGAAGGGAAGAAAACCACAAAAGTACTTTAAACACAATATTCAAGTAATGCTGGTGCTACATAATTCCAGTTCCTAATGAACAATACTAGCAACTACCATAAGCACCGACTAAGCCTAAATTCATCTTTGGAGTCGTCCATAAATTACGTCACGCGATTTTTGGTACTCCCTTACGTAACGCGACGTCACAAAACTTCGGACCCCCTAAAATATGACGTCACATGGGCCGACCCCCCCCCCGAATTTTCATCTTTCGAAAAGACTTGACAAGCAAGAAATGGCCATCCTTGTATTTTTTCCTCTCGAAAAACCATGACAAGCAAAAAAAGGTCATAATTGTATTTTTCCTCTCCAAAATCCCTTACAAGCAAAAAATGTCAAAGGTAATCACCTAAAACAAATTTGCGGGACGTCACATTTACGGAACCCCCGTCCTCACACATCGTCACAAATGGCCGGACCCCTCCCCCTAACCGCGTGACGTAATTTATAGACGAGCCCTTAGTCTACTATATCTTACTCAAAAACCTAACCACAACAGAAGGCTATAAGCTTATATGCAGGGCCGTTTTATCTACTGGGCACAGTGGGCACTGTGCCCAAGGCCTACGACCTTTTCAGGAGCCTACGAAAGTCAGATGTATATGGAGAACATGAAGGGAGTAAAAAATAGGCCATGGCAGAAATTGCAGTCTTGCAGATACAAATTTAATAACGTTTAACTCTAGCAGTCACAAACAGTATAATATCTATTAATATGAGCACTTGAGCAGAGTTACGATATGTAAACCTTTTGGGTCTTTTCATAAGCAAGCAAAGTCACTTATGATGTCCTCAAATGTCATTTCCCGCATCGTCTTTTTCGAATGAAAGTAGTGCCAGGGAGGATAGTCATGTTTATCTTATCGTTAACCGAAGATAAGTTTTTATAAGTTTCAGTTTGGAAAATGAACGTTCACCTTTACAACTTGCTCCAAAAATTGAAAGGTAGATTCGGAAAGCAATATTTACATTTGGAAAACGTATCACCATCCTATTCTTTATTTGAGCCATAGGCCAAGCATTTCAGCCACTCTTTTAATCTTGCCAAATATTTGTGAAAATAGAAGAAAGTCGTCAGTAATTGCCTCTTCCAGATCTGATGGATACACCATAATTAGTGCCTTGGCTTTAGAAACTGTTTCATCAGTTGACAGAAGAAAGTTGAACTAGATTTGAATTTTGACATCGAAAACTGAGGAGGGTGCATTCCAAAATCATTATTAAACATGAAGTCATAAAATAATGCGAAAGTGTTTAACTTTAAAGTTTAATCCACAGTTGGTTGCGTAGTTGGCAACTTGGAGGTTTCAAGTTGAGAAGGGCCTACGATTATGAGAGTGCCCAGGGCCTACGAAGACTTTCAACCGGCCCTGCTTATATGTGTATATGGTTAGGACATGATTTTCTTTCCAACCAATGCTACATGATGCAGGTATAGATAGATAGGAAATAAATTTATAACCGGCTATAATTGTATTTCCTAGGAAATAAATTTATTACCCATAGGATATCATTTCCAACCAATGCTATACACAGGTATAGATAGGCCGTAGACTAGGAAATAAATTTATAACCGGCTATAATTTTATTTCCTAGGAAATAAATTTATTACCCATAGGATATCATTTCCAACCAATGCTATAAACAGGTATAGATGGACCGTAGGCTAGGAAATAAATTTATAACCCGCTATAATTTTATTTCCTAGGAAATAAATTTATAATCTAGGAAATAAATTTATGACCGGCTATAATTTTATTTCCTAGGAAATAAATTTATTACCCATAGAATATCATTTCCAACCAATGCTATATACAGGTATAGATAGACCGTAGACTAGGAAATAAATTTATAACCGGCTATAATTTTATTTCCTAGGAAATAAATTTATAACCTAGGAAATAAATTTATAACCGGCTATAATTTTATTTCCTAGGAAATAAATTTATCACCCATAGAATATCATTTCCAACCAATGCTATACACAGGTATAGATAGACCGTAGACTAGGAAATAAATTTATAACCGGCTAGAATTTTATTTCCTAGGAAATAAATTTATAACCTAGGAAATAAATTTATAACCGGCTATAATTTTATTTCCTAGGAAATAAATTTATCACCCATAGAATATCATTTCCAACCAATGCTATACACAGGTATAGATAGACCGTAGACTAGGAAATAAATTTATAACCGGCTAGAATTTTATTTCCTAGGAAATAAATTTATAATCTAGGAAATAAATTTATGACCGGCTATAATTTTATTTCCTAGGAAATAAATTTATTACCCATAGAATATCATTTCCAACCAATGCTATATACAGGTATAGATAGACCGTAGACTAGGAAATAAATTTATAACCGGCTATAATTTTATTTCCTAGGAAATAAATTTATAACCTAGGAAATAAATTTATAACCGGCTATAATTTTATTTCCTAGGAAATAAATTTATCACCCATAGAATATCATTTCCAACCAATGCTATACACAGGTATAGATAGACCGTAGACTAGGAAATAAATTTATAACCGGCTAGAATTTTATTTCCTAGGAAATAAATTTATTACCCATAGGATATCATTTCCAACCAATGCTATAAACAAGTATAGATAGACAGTAGACTAGGAAATAAATTTATAACCGGCTATAATTTTATTTCCTAGGAAATAAATTTATAACCTAGGAAATAAATTTATAACCGGCTATAATTTTATTTCCTAGAAAATAAATTTATTACCCATAGAATATCATTTCCAACCAATGCTATAAACAGGTATAGATAGACCGTAGACTAGGAAATAAATTTATAACCGGCTAGAATTTTATTTCCTAGGAAATAAATTTATTACCCATAGGATATCATTTCCAACCAATGCTATAAACAAGTATAGATAGACAGTATACTAGGAAATAAATTTATAACCGGCTATAATTTTATTTCCTAGGAAATAAATTTATTACCCATAGGTTATCATTTCCAACCAATGCTATACACAGGTATAGATAGACCGTAGACTAGGAAATAAATTTATAACCGACTATAATTTCATTTCCTCACTATATAGTTATGTGTAGATAGGCAGAAAAGTTTAGACCTTAAAATCTTTCCAACTGATCTGGTATCGCTAAACAATTATATATATATATATATATATATCTATATATATATATATACAGTTAAGGCGCCCATAAAGTATATTTTTCCTCAATGGATAATGCAAATTTTCTACTTTTTACAGATACCTTTAATAATTGACCAGTTCAATTTGTTCAAAATTGTTCAATTTGGGTTTTGTGCGCCATCGGCTGAAGCCCTGGGCATTATGATAATAATAATGTGATTTTAAGTGGTTTCTGAGGCTAAGCAAACCTGTGTGTAAACCACTGATATGATTGTGGCACCGTAGAAGTTTATTGACAAACCAATGAATGTACAGTACGAGGATGAGTAACAAAAAACCACTGCAGAACAATATAACAGTGAGCGTAATACAACATTCAACACCAAGTGATTATTGCAATTTCTATCTCATTAAATGTAAACTTGAAGCTATTTTGTCAAATGGAAACTTGAAACTACTTTGTCAAAATCGCGATTGACCGCATTCGAAAAACAAATGATGGATAGGACGACTGTGATTGACTGTAATTGGCAGCCAATCGCCGTGGTTATAGGTAATGAATATTTATGAACTTGTGTATATGCATGAGATTTGCGTATGTGTTATGCCTTATGGCTCCACCCATATAATTGCTTCAAGCATTGCCATTGGTTGCCTGCAAAGAATTCCCAAGGAGGAAATAAAATTATAGTTGTCGTTGCTATGGGAGGGCGGTTCTAATCTTGATTGACAGGCTATCTGCCGACCAATCAAAACTTGACCAGGAAATAACTTTATGGGGGAAATAATTTTATACGACACCGGAAATCACCGCTCGCCCTCTCTCCGGTCATCGGCCGAACTAAATTACCAAAGTTGGGAATCAATAAACTGTGAGCAGCTGGAGAATTATCCACAAGTATTGCCGGGTCCAACCCATCGATGTTTGACCAAATTAGAGCCGTGCGGCCGACGCAAAAAGTCCGATCAGGGTGACGTTCGGTGATGGTCGGCGGTCGATGGATGGCCGTCGAATGCGCCGGTGCCGACGCGGCACTTGCACTCTCGGACAAAAATCTAATTTCACAATGCGCCGACCTCTGAACTCGCATTTGTTGTAGAATATCTATCGGGTCCTGTAAAACCTGTCGATCAGATGAAGTCGGTGAGAAACGGCGAGTCGAATGCTGATTAAATCCAATGAACTGATATACAAAAAGGCGAGAAGAAAATTGAAACGTCATGCGAAAAATTGCCATAAGAAAAATTGTTGCCTGTGGAAATGCTTTGCGAATTTCTACACACATATCCATTGCACTAAACTTTTCTTCTCCTTGCAAGTACTATCAAATTAATCAATTCGTGAAACACTCGTAATCAGCCTTGCACATAATTACTCGGTGCATGACAGTGTGAGTTCAATCACGCCTGTAAAGCCAGATTTATTAGAATCAGACTTAGGCGGGCCCGTACGAAGTGGGGGTGCAGGTAAAATTTAGGAGATGCAGCGCACCCCTTGGAAAAGAGATAAGCTGCACCCTGTCTGCACCCCCTTTTGAGAGGGTGCAGACAGGGTGCAGCCCTGAAAAAGGTATGCAGACGACCTTTTTTTGCTTGTCAAGGTATTTTTAGATACAAAAAATGGTATTGACAACCTTTTTTGGCTTGTCAAGGGTTTTTCAGAGACAACTTCTATTTTGAGAAAATCTGCACCCCTGCTGAAAATTTGTTCCGACAGGCCTAGACTTAGGAACTTAGCATTTATGAAGTCATAGATGAAAGTTATTCACGTCACACTTGAAACGACAGCAGAAGCATCAATGGCAATTGACGTCCTGCCTTTGCTGGATCAGATCAACGTGTTGTTATCTCCATTCTGATTTCTGCTTTTTTCGATCTGTCATTCTCACAGCGTGAATATACAACAATGTGAGATAAACTACAAAAGTTGCTTAAATAGTAATAATATTGTAAGATGCACAAACGCAAATGCTCTCTCGTATCTCAGATTACATTTGAATCCTAGCTTAATTATCGGTATTATAATTGATTTTCTACCTAAATTTTAATTTAAAATGTCCATACTTCCCTGAATGATATTTGGACATTGTAGGTTGATCAATATCTACTACAATATCACCAAGTCATTTATTGGTAGGTCTGTATTAATGCATTTTGCAATTATGTACATGTATCAGATATTAACCTCGTTTTGTATCTCATTCATTTAAACCCAATTTAAGTTGGAACCTAAGGATGTCTGTCTGATGTGCGAGCATTATATACTAAGGATACTGTACGTAATAAAGTTATTCATATTATGAACAGTCTTAACTTCTGATAAAATGCCAAACTCGACTAAGTCATAGCAATACACGGAGTGCAGAGACTCTTGCGCCATCTAGAAGTCAGAATCATTCAAAATGCAAAGTAGAGTATTTGCTGTCGACTTCCAGATTCAATGAAAGCCCTTTTCCGACAGTCATCACAAACGAAGCACGTATTTGACTCTGAATCTGATAAATAGGAGAACCGAATTGGCGCTAGAACAAATTGTGAAAGGGCAGATCAGAAGCCAGATTCTGCTTTGATGTTCAGTTTGCAGAAACCGTCGACAATTTTTATCTTGCCTTCGAGAAAGTCTATTACAGCAGAAGAAGAAGACATAATCTCAAATTTTCCCAGCTTCGAAGCTTTGCCGTCCAGCCATCGGCCAAATCAACACGTTAAATTTGTTTCAAAGACTGCTATGCACCGGCACAACTACACACATCAAGTCATCACGTACAGCACTTCACGACTGCATTTCGACCAAATCCAGTAGTCTGGTGATAAGAAAATAGATCACGATATTCAATTTCGCTAAGCGCCATCATTGGATAGTCAAGACTTTGAAGAAGCAATTTGGAAAATTGTAGATTTCTGGCCCAAGGGCAAACATTACGCGGAGAAATTAAGTCAATCTAGACAATTTATTCATAATGTTGCATATCAAAATCAGTGATTTTCTCACACACGTTTGCTATAACCAGCATTAATTACAATAGCAGTTGTTTCATATTGGCATAAAGCAAATATAATACATATTTTGGATTATATATTAAATGTTGAACAGATAATAATAGAAAAATTTGTTAATAATAATAATAATAATAATACTCAGTAATAAGAATCTTCTTTTTTGACTGCATTTTGGTTCAGAGGTTTTGTGCAGAGCCAGCTTGTATATTCACTATTCAGGTTTAAATATGGGAGTCAGTGATTGGAAATATTTCATTTCTCATGCAGCTATATAATGCTCTAGACTGATGACTAGTGTATTATTATCAAAGCACAATGCAAATGCCAGTAATATACATCTACATTTTTACATTGCTCCTTAGAAATAATAATGTAACGAGATCAAGTTCATATGAGTGTCATGTACTCACATGACATATTCCTCTGTGAGCGACCAGCTACAAACATAGACACAGTTTCATATAATTATGTTTAATAATAGTAAAACATATTAGCTTTGTATGAAAAAGAACTAACATTTCATCAGCAGTTGTGCAATTGTTTGTTATATATGAATCACACAATTTTTCAATTATTAAAAACACATCTCACCAAAATAATGATATCACTTCCGAAACAAGATTGGAGAAAATTGAAAAGAGCAATTAAAACATTCTTGAAAAATACATATTTTACATTTTACCATCAACACTTGACAATATGGTTTTTGACCATATGACAGAAATGTGAGAATCAAACTGTGGAAAGAGAGATAGAGAGACATGCATAGAGACAGAGAGAGAGAGACAGACAGACAGACAGAGACAAAGACAGAGAGAGAGAGAGGCAGAGAGAGAAGTAGAGAGGCAGATAGGGGAGAGTTTAGAAGTCCTATTTTGCTGCTTTGAGAATTCTGAAATTTCTTACAACTGGTATTATGTTTAATAATAGTTAAACATATTAGCTTTGTATGAAATGGGACATGGAAATGGTCTTTAAAAGATGAATCTTTACTTCGGAAATTTCTAGCCTAAAGCAGGGATGTTAACAAGGACTCAACCCTAAAGGCCAGTACCAGGACCAAGGGCTCATCCATACAGTATGTATGTAAAAAGGCATATTTCAACCGCCTCCTCAAGGTCAGGACCAAGACCAAAGACTTGTAACTTGTCTTTAAGAAGTCCTTAAGCCTGGACCAAGGCCAAGGACTAACATCCCTGGCTTAAAATAATCCCATTATAAGTATTATAAGTAATGTGAGTGATCTTAATATCGCAGCAACAAAATTCACAGAAAACAAATTTTACCAATTTTTAGCAAATTCCAAAGCAACCACGTTAAGCTATAGTGACAAAGGATTTTGGCAACTGATATTAACCCCTTAACCGTGTATTTAACTGTAACTCAATGTAAAATGGACGGATATATCCGGGATCCCCAGTTAAGGGGTTAATGGACAGATTTTTCAAAAATATGTGAGTTCCATGTCACTTCACTCTACACGCTGATAGACTACTGAAAGAAATTAATTACGTTACAAGAAAAACACAGAAATTAACTGTATTGCAGGTAATTGTCAAAAGTCAGAAGGCTGCAAAATATTTAATAAAAATTGTAAAACTTATAAATAAATAAGCCGACAGCAAAAATGGTAAACCTACATTAACCAGAAGAAATGTTGATATTTGACAACAAATATAATATTTTTATTTGGTTAAAATTTCAGCCAAGTAGCAATGCTGAATGAATCTAAGCAGGAAGAATTTTAGAATTGCAAGCAGGAACAATAGTAACGTCACTTACTCACTTACGTGCTTCTGAAACAGAATCCTAGGAACCAAGATAGAGCCAAATGGCCCTCAAATTTTTTCATAAGGATTCAATTCTACCAAAATAAAATCTATACAAGTGCCACTGGGAATAGAAGACAAATTGCAGTAGGAACTAATGCAGGCATTCAAAAAGAGATCACTCAAAAGTCTGGAGGGGAGAAAATCAAACTTAAGTAAGCAAGACAAGCACAAACCTATATTTAACATGCACCAAAAGTAACTTTAAATATATACATATACAGTATGTACACTATATATATATATATATATATATATATATATATATATATATATATATATATATATATATATATATATATATATATATATATATATATATATATCTGTAAGGTAGTTAGGAACAAAGCAAATTTTGAGTTCTAACAGTGCTTTATAGACCAATATTTAGACCAACAAAGATTTTTGATCGTTCATTTGAAGCAACTGTGATCGATGCCTTATGTATCAGGAAAAGGCATAGACTGATGACCACTGATCAGTTGATCAGTCTGATCACAAAGTGACAATCAAAACAGCATCTTTTTCCAACTGCACAGTGAAATTATTACGCATGGAAGCTGATTCCGATAATCGTCGATCAGATTGAAAGCCTAATTGTTCACGAAAAGAATAGATATTCTTCTTTCAGGAAAAAGAATTTCCCTCAAAACATTCGCACAATTCAATTTCATTTTGGCACATGCGTGCTAAATCACTTTTAGATGACAGTGCAATTAGCAGTGGCAAAATCAATAAAAAAAATCAGGGATTAAAAGAAAATAAATTTACTGTACGTATTACAATTTAATTAACTGTATTGTATAATTAATTGTTAATAAATTGTTGTATTCAAAGCAAGTGCTTTGCCTAGTGTCCTAAATCTCTTTCATTCGTTCACTGAACATACCATCTACTTTGATCACCAGTTCTCCAGTAAAATACACTTGGGGAAAAGTGGCATCACAGGTCTATGTTCCAGAAATTTCTCAATATCTAAATTTTTGGTTGAGCAGTTGCTCCTTATCGCATCGATGACCACGACATTATCTGCTGTGGGCAAGATATAATCTGTTCTGGAAGATGTTATGTGCAAAAATAAATTCAATGTCTCAGCAGTCTATGAATGGATAAATTCTTATAAATTTTATTTGGCACATATCTAGGCAAGCTTCACTCGTACAGATGAAAATTCTTTCTATATAAGTAACCAAACAAAAGCAAATTTTTCTTCTTTGAAATAAAAAGAAACTACAATTAACAAAACAATCAAGCATAAAAAGTAAAAACTTGATGTGTATAAAGAGTTGAAATAATCGGTAATTTTTAAACTTTTTCTTGAGCACTGCACTTTAATCAACATATACGGTAAAAATTGAAATAAAGTTCAGTTTAAAACTACATCAACTATAGAACACCAAATTTACCAATCAATTAATTTAGCATAGTCATAATAATCAGTGGCGGCTCCACAGGGGGCCCGTGCCCCCTATTGAGTGCCTGCCCCCCGTGGCCCTGGGACCTATACTTAATACTACATACTTAACAACAAATGGTTGGCCCCTCATGATTAGAAGTTGGCCACCCTAACAGCCTCCCACTTGCCAAATCCTGGAGCCGCCACTGATAATAATAACAGTAATAATAATAATAATAACAATAATAATAATAATAATAATAGAAATAATAATAATAATAATAATAATAATAATAATAATAATAACAGTGCTCTCTCTCACTGAAGTAATCTATCTGCCTTTCAAATGCAGCATCTGGTATCATAGCATACAATAATAGTGCATCTAAACATTGTGGTCTAGATCTGCCACTTCAAGTCACTTTGGCTATGAAGCCACTTCACTCTTCGAGAGCCCAGTCTGTCATCGGCCATCTTGGCCAAAGTAACCTGAACTTACCTCACGAGAGTCACGAGTCAGGACGACGTGGTGCCAATTGTTGTCGTTGAAATAAATATCGTTCTGCTTTGATTTGAAGTCTGTTTCGAAGAAACTTGCACCGAGACGCACGCGTACCGTGAGTACACCCTGGTGGAGTTCAATCAGGACATAATCGTGACCCTCTCCTTCATCGTAAGAAAATTCACATGACATCAAATTTAACGCATTAATACAAATTACATATTCTGATTTGCAGGTACAAACACATGCAGTGCTATGATACAGACTTGATGAGGCCCTAAGCTATACAAAGTCCAGAGGACCACTTCCGTTATAATTTAGGACTACATCAGCTGGTCAAAGAAACATTTAAAATTTAACAATAAATGTAAAATATATATGCCTTTTAAATAATTATATGGAAATTGTAGAAGTTCACTTGCAAAACTAGGTAAAAGAAAAATAGAAATATTAAAAAAACAAATGGAAAACTAAGATAATAAGACAATGATAAATCTTCTTAATAGGATTTTTGAGGCCCCTGCAGATAGTGAGGCCCTAAGCTGTAGCTTTTGTTGCTTATATGTAAATCCGGCACTGTACTCATGTTCAATATTTGCAAGCAAAAGTAACATCTCCTCAAAAAAAATAGTGCCGTTGTACATTGGCTCAAACTTGGATGAAAACGTGGTGGGGGGCTAGAGCCTGGCAGCCAAACAGAAGTCTATGCCTGTGCCACAGTATCTACCGGTACATTTCTCATTTTCTCTCACTCTTAAACTGTAAATTAATTTAATTGATTAACCTTCAAGCGACCGACATATTTTACGCCTTAATCTGACCAACTGGGGTCCTTTGGTATCCCATTTACCTTTATTGAAAACTAGCAATCTTAAGCACAACTAGATGAAGTTTGTATAACATTCAATTTATAATTATCTTAAAGCAAGGCCCTGTCAGACCATAGGCGTCCGAAGGGGGCAAGGGGTGCAACTGCACCCATGGAAAAATTGAGAAGTTATGAATTAAGTAAAATTCCTTGTTTCTTTCGTCACAAGACCCTGCTTTGAACCCCCTTTAAAAATGTCTGCGGACGCCCATGTATCAGACTTTTACCGGTAACCACTTATGCACCCTGTCCGACCTCTCTGCATTCTTCTGCCTACCTAAGTAGATATCTGCAGTAAGTGGATACGATGTCGCAAGCCTTGAAAGTAGGCTTAGGTTTTAAGAATTTATATGCTACTAATGCCAGCAATCCTCCATACACGGCTTATGTTAAAATGATTAGTGTCTTATCCAATTTTAGTTGACAATAAGTTTGCAGGGTCGCGGCATGTTACAAAGCCGTTGAAGTGAGTCACACAGTCCCGAAAAGTTTGGGAAACCCTCGTCTATGGTACTTTTAAAATTAGCCTATTTCGAAATAATGCAAGGAAAGCGTATTCCGACCATTTTGCTCTGAAACTCCAATAACAATAGGGAATCTCTGCTACTACGACAATCATTTACCTAGCAGTTAAGCGATATTGCCATACTCATAGGATTTTTAAGAGGTGTAACAAAGGTATGTTGCTGGCAACATTTTAAAAGAGCCAAGTTCCAAGAAATTTCAATATCTATTTATCTCATTTTGTCTTATTTGACAAAAATATGAATAATTCTGCCTAATACAGTTGCCATTATTTTCATTCAAATTGAATTAAGAGCTTCTGTTTTGACATTCAAAACTCAGAAGATTCTTTTCATCAAACGTTCGCCAGATGGCCTAATGCATTGTTTTTATATTACATGCTATAATTAGGGTCGTGGCACGTTATAAAACCGCTGAAGGGGGTCCGCGGTTCCAAAATGTTTGGGAAACCATGGGCTAAGCAACCAACATAGAACCCTTTGATTTTACAGACAACAGCAGAGTCTCTAAGGCTATCAATCAACTCATCTACTGCACAGTAAACAAGGCAGGCGACAGCAAACCTTCCTGTCCAACACCTGCATGAATTAGAAATCAAGTGGATAAAGCACCACCCCATCTAATAGCTCTAGTACATTTACTAAACCATCTAAAAGAATTAAAATTATAGGCCTACACTTTGGAAATGTATGTCTCATTAATAAGCACATTAAGCAATCAACTGTGGGGCTGTCCATTAATTACGTCAACAAATTAGGAGGAGGGGGTTTGAAAAAGTTTGACAGTTGTTGACGTGGGGGAGGGGAGGGGGGTCAAGAGAAGTTGACGTCAACAATTTCACTTATTTACAAATGATAAAAAATAGGAAATTTCATGGAATACTTTTTATTACAATGGAAAAAAGGCTGGAAAGCAAAAAAACAAGGTCATCATCACTATATTATGACACTTGATGAACAAAAGAACGGGGAAAAGGTCTCATCGCTGCAAAAATAATAACCTTCTAAACTTTTTAGGGGACCCGTCACTGGTCTTTGTGGGGCAAAAGTTTTTGACACACACACACACACACACACACACACACATATATATATATATATATATATATATATATATATATATATATATAAAACAAGGTTTAAAGTGGTTCAGTAGGGACTGCCCTGTGTGAGAACCACTGTTGTTCCCATCCAATCTAATATCCTAAACTACTGAGGTTTTAACTATAGGGGTCATTGAAAGTTGACAGTTGTTGACAAGGAGGAGGGGTTAAAAATTGTCGACATAATTAATGGACAGCCCCTGTATTGTGATTCCATAAACTAGGTTATTGAATGCAGATGGTTACATCAGTGGTTTTCACACAGGCTTACTTAGCTTCCTAAACCACTTAAAATCACATTATTATATGTATATATCAGGCCATGAAAAATGTGTG